>JAUNZO010000733.1:0-191252 GCA_031894775.1 Chloris gayana
TCCGGACGAGCTTCCAATCCCGATACTGTACACCAGACGGCAGCTTGGCGACTAATCGGACAGGGACTGTTTCTGCAATCAACGAGTCTTCGGCCTGCATTACGCCCTAGATGAAACATAACTGCCGCCTGCAATAAGAACGTTTCTGGGACTGTTTTTGCTCTCAATTTGTGGCGTCTTCCCCATGTGCTATTTCTTCACGCTATGAAATTGATCATGAACGTATTAAGAAACTATCGTAATACTCTGACAATTAAGGGTTTGTTTTGGTGCTATGATTTTTCAAAATCAAAGTATTAAGAAAATATAGTTTTAGAAGTCATTGTCAAGGAAAATCATGATTTTTAGAAAAAAAGAGGCCGGGAGTGGAGTTTTTAAAACTCCAAAATAGTTGCCCTTTTAGCAATACTATGATTGTTTAAATCTGATAAACTCTTCCAAACACCTCCATACCTCCTAAAACCAAATTATTTTGCAAAACTATGGTATTCTTACAAAACTTAAAAAAAAATACTTTGTATCCAAACATGGCATTATTTCTTATACTCCTCCGTTCAATGATGTCCTTTGAGACATCTACTTTGTACTAGGTGCAAGTCAATTCTCTCTCTCGCTGAATAACTTCATTTTAATAACAGAGATATTATTCGCAAGCCACCGGGATTTACTTCGGAAAGAGTAATTAGTCAAACATATAGTTTGATCAGAAGAAATCTGAGCAACCAAGCTATGCTCTCGGCTTGCTAGATTCTTGGCTTCGTTGCAGCTCACATCACATTCATTGTCTCGAATTTGCAGGTAACGAAGAACTCGATCCCCTCTCTTTCATTTGCCGTGTATGACATATCGTTTGCTAACTTTATTAATTATTCCTATCTGGACAGTTGGAATGGCATCCACGGGGCCTGCAATCGAAAAGGCAAGAGGGTTGGACGTTCTCTCTTCATTTTGCTATCAAGAATTTTAATAAAGTTCGGGCTCAAAATATCTGCTTCTAGCGGTAGCCATTTTCAATCTCTATATGTATCACAACCGTCTAATTGTCATTGTTCCACTACGAGATACTAGTTCGAGAAGAAAGACGAATGGGGACATCATGTTCGCGGCAGAAGAGCCCTCCCGATCCGTCAAGCGCAGGAGACGACGACCATCATGCTGCTACTGCTGGTGGTGAGAAGCAGGCACAGATAGCAACTGCTTCTCACAAGTTCCAAGAGAAAGAGATCACTGCCAATGAGAAGTCTACTAGTAATGCTGCAACTGGGCAAGAGGATCAGACCGAGAATGCGCAAGAGGATCTTACCGAGGCAGTGATCTTAGTTGGGAAAACAAAGGTAAATATAATGAAATATCAGCATGAACATGCATGGATGCTTTAGTACTCCCTCTATCTCAAAATATGAGCATCTGTTGACTTGTGAATTAGACGTTTGACCGTTCGTCTTAGTAATAAAACGTATAAAAATAATAGTTGTTTTGTTATATTTTATTTTATTATTAGACATACTTTAAATTTCATTTATTTATCTATATATTGTTGTACTTTTTTAATAAGATGAATAGTCAAATGTTATGATGAAAAATCAATAAATGATTATATTTTGGGACGGAGTGAATACTAGTTTGTGAGAGTAATATGTTGGTTCCATGATGTAGAAGTATTGGGTGGATGAGAAAACTACATACAAGTGCTTTATGCTATTTCCTAGAGGACTATCTATCACATGGGGTGAAGATCCCAGATATTGGAGGTGGCACCCCCGTAAAGAAGCAAGGTTAGTAGTTGAAACTATAACATGGATATGTTTGCATGAGAGCAAGCTCGTCTTACTTGAGTTTTGGCATGTGAAACCAGTGACACTGAAGTGGAGGTAGCGTCACTGAGGGAAGTCTGTTGGCTAGACATCCGAGGGAAGCAGGAATTGTCTTATCTAACACTAGGTGTTCTGTATGAGGTTGCCTTCGAAGTTATGTTTAATGAGTCTGCGGGAGGATGGCATGACCCGGCGATTCTTGAGCTTAGGCTGCCCGACAGAACGGTTCAACAACGTGAGGAGGTGCTGCAGGAGAAGCCCAAGGGCCAGTGGCTGGATATCAAGGTTGGGGAGGTGAAAGCAGAGCCGGAGCTCAAGGGATTAATGTATATCTCCATGTCTCAGCATAGTTCGAACTGGAAGAGGGGGCTTGTCGTCAAGGGCATCAAGATTGTTCCAAAAGCGTGAGTGTAGCTCGTCTGCTTGCGGACCAGATTAGTATTAGTAGCTTTTATATTCTTGTTATGTATGTTTGCATAATGAAAAAATGTATATATAAAAAAGAATTGTTTGCACTTGTTTGAGAATAATAATGTTAGCTTTCTTGTGTAAAGTATGCTAAATTAATCTCCATTCTGAAATGATGTCGTTAAGACAACATGACTAGTTCAAATTCCGAAAAGAACTACTACTATTGTATTCTGCACAAGCTTCGAATGAATTCATTCAGGTGGCCCTGATTGACACTTAGATTTGGATACAAAAGGGAGAAGTAATTTCATTTCTTTTATGCTAGTACTCCCTCCGTTCTTAAATTGTCGATGCCGTTGACTTTTTCATTACGTTTGGCCTCTCATCTTATTCAAAAAAGTACTCCTCCATTAAAAAAATGGTAAAAAAATTAGATAGGGGCCTTCCCTACTAACTTTGGTAAAAAAAGTCAAACGTAAGAAAAAGTCAATGTGTCAACAATTTAAGAATGGAGGAAGTATATATTTTAGCTGCACAACCTAATATTTATGCAGCACCTATCATCATTATTAAAATATTTCTAGAAGCGTGTAAGTACTCCTCCATTCCGATACTGTTGTCGTTAGGACAATTTAACTAGTGTAAATTTGAACTAGTTGCCTTGTCCTATCAACAAGAAAAAACATAATAAAGGAGTAAGTTTAAACCGAGGGAGTGAGCGGAATGCTGAAGAAAGATAAAATTCATTATTGATGCTTTTTAAATAGGTATTCTCCTTAAATGTTAAGCTAAAGAAAAAAAATCTGACATGTTATAGTTGTATTTTACACAATATTCTAATAAGAAAGCAAAGAAAAAAATGGCCGGCTTTGTCAACATCAACACGCTTTGGGTGCGTTTGGTTTCATGCATATGGCACAACCAGGCTCATGGGATGCAAGACAGCTTGATTGGTCTCATGCGCTGGAGTTTGAGCCAGGCTCACAGCATGCAAAAGAGCTTGCTTAGCCTGCATGTGAGGATACGAGAAAATTGTTCACACCTCTGGAGGCAAGCCCGGTTGATGCAAAGTGCATGCACTTGGTAGTCAAATACACTACAAAAAGGTATCGTCCTTGTATATTCAGAAAGGGTAAATATTCGGTGCAAACCACCTATTCAATGAAATCATGAAAATTCTCTCAAAAATATATGTAAATTGCATTTCTTTCTTATGTCTGCCAGAGTAAATCTTTTCTCGAATCTCAAGTAGATGTCAGATACAGAAAGGAGCCTTGGAAATCATTCCAATGTACCCAAGTTTGAGCGTTCCATACTGCGATCACTCTCAAGCCAAATTTTGAATTTTGAATTTCATTTTTAAATTTTCTTTTGAAATTTGTCCGAGTATTTGCCTCACCTATTTTTTTGCCTGTGATCCGCCACTGACCTAGAGCATCGCATCCTCTCCGATCTTGCCGGCTCCGGCCTCTCCTTCGTCCGCGGCCTCTCTGAATCCCCGCTGCCCTTCGCCTCCTCCGCCGTTGTCCAGGTCAGCCTCGACTCCCTCCTTATGCTGCATTGCAACTTAGCCGTCTCGGCTCTCTCAAATCATGCAAATCCCTGTTTGTTCTTGTTTCCATCGATGGATCGACCTCTTCCATTGCATGGCGACTAATCGAACAGGGACTGTTTCTGCACTAGACGACAGTCTTCGGCCTGCATCCCGCTCTCCCCTTCGTTTGCCGCATTCGAGATCGGCCGACGAGCGCCTATGGTGAACACAACGGTAGATGAAACGTAACTGCCGCCTGCAATAATAAATCATGAACGTTTCCGGGATTGTTTCTGCTCTCGATTAGTGGCGTCTTCCCCATGTGCTATTTCTTCACGCTATGAAATTAATCATGAACGTATTAAGAAACTATTGTGATATAGACCCATAATTAAGGGCCTATTTGGGTGCTGCAGTTTTCAAAACCAGAGTATCAAGACACTATAGTTTTAGAACCCATTGTCAAACAAAACCATGGTTTAGAAAAAAAAAGAGAAAAGGTTTGGAGTAGAGTTTTTAAAACTCCAAATAGTTGCACTTTTAACAATACTATGAATTTTAAAACTGAAAAACTCATCCAAACACATCCATACTCCTATAATCAAAGTATTTTGTAAAACGTTGTATTCTTACAAAACCCGAAAAATACTTGTATCCAAACATGACCTAATTTCTTATACTCCTCCGTTCTGTTAATGATGTCCTTTCAGACATCCACTTTGTACACAAGTCAATTTCAGCCACTTTGTACACAAGTCAATTTCAGCCACTTTGTACACAAGTCAATTTTCTCTCTCCCAATGACTTCATTTAAGAACGGTAGTATTATTCGTAAAGCTACCGGGATTTACTTCCAACATATAGCTTGATCACAAGGAATCTGAGCAACCAAGCTACGCTCTCAGCTTGCTAGATTCTTGGCTTCCTTGCAGCTCACTTCAAATTCATCGTCTCGAATCAGGTTCCATGGTGCACTATTGCAGGTAATGAAGAACTTGATCCCCTCTCCATTTGCCGCCTATGATCTCGTTTGCTAATTTTATTAATTATATTCCTATCTGGACAGCTGGAATGGCATCCTAGGACCTGCCATCCAAAAGGCAAGTGGATTGGGCGTTCTCTCTTCATTTTGCTGTCAAGAAACTTTAGTTAAGTTCGGGTTCAAAATATCTGTTTCCACCGGTAGCCATTTTCTACCACTCTCTTTCTACATATGTATCACAACCCTCTAATTATCATTATTGCACTACAAGCCAGACATCCACTTTGTACTAGCTGCAAGTCAATTTTCTCTCTCTGAATGTCTTCATTTTAAGAACGGAGGAGTATTATTCGCAAAGCCACCGGAATTTACTTCCAAAATAGTAATTAGCCAAGTTTGATCACAAGAATCTGAGCAACCAAGCTACGCTCTCAGCTTGCCAGCAGGTTCTTGGCTTCCTCACAGTTCACATCAAATTTCTTCATCTCGAATCAGGTTCCATGGTGCACTATTGCAGGTAACGAAGAACTTGATCCCCTCTCCATTTGCCGCCTATGACATCTCGTTTGCTAATTTTATTAAGAGTAAAGTTCATGTCCGGTCCTTCAACTTGCCTCATTGTGTCAACTAGGTCCCTATACTCTCAAATTGCATTTCTAACTCCTCAATCTTATCTTCGGGTATCATTTGGGTCCCTTTACTTTTAAAATGAAAATCTAGCACTCTAAACTTGGTTTTGGGCGTCGTTAAGGTCCCCTATTTTTAAAAAATATATCGTTATTCTAAATAAATTGATTAGATTATATTTTTATAGATATAACTTACTTATAATTAATTGAACAAAAATACCAATTTTCAGTCGCCTGAAATCAGAAGATTTTAGTCGGCGTTCAAACGAGATTGAGTTCGACGGAGAATTTAGTGGTGCACACGCCGGAAAATTTAGGTTCCTTATTGCCACATGGTTTGTACCCCATGATCCAACATCTCCTGCTTCAACCTTGGAAATCACTGGTTCACCGGAGCCGGAGAATTTAGTGAACATTTAGTGGCGCGTCTCATCGGAGAATTTTGCGTGGTGGCGGTGGCGGGCGGCGGCGGAGGTGGTGAAGGCACCGACGGAGACGGAGGCGGTGGTTGGAGGTAGGGGAGTAACGACATATGCAACCATCATCATGCAAAGAGAGAGCAGAGAAGACTCGAGCAGGAGGTTGAAGAAAAGGGGATGACCGTTGGTCTTGCATTCCATGGCTGATACTATGATGTTAAGCAATAAAAGTACTTCATTTCGTTTGTTAGCTAGATATTGCTATTAGCTATATTATGGTTTTGTCATTGCTTTTTCTTTTCGATAATGAGTATCTTTATTAAGGATAATTTACAAAGATAGATTGTGCACCGAGTGTGATGAGCTAACTGGTTACAAATGTTGTAGCAATAAACTTTATTCTGGGTAAGTTTATCCGATTGGCTAATACATTACAATAACACTATATCGTAGAACTTAAATGATTCCCGAAGCCATGTTTAGGGACCTATATTTACATTTTAAGAGTATAGGGACTAAAATGATATCCGAAGCTAAGTTTAAGGAGTTAGAAATGCAATTTAAGAGTATAGGGACCTAGATGACACAGCGAGACAAGTTTAAGGACCGGCCATGAACTTTACTCTTTTATTAATTATATTCCTATGTGGACACAGTTGGAATGGCATCCACGGGGCTGGCAATCCAAAAGGCAAGAGGATTGGGCGTTCTCTCTTCATTTTGCTGTCTAGAATTTTAGTAAAGCTCGGGCTCAAACTTCCAGCCGTAGCCATTTTCTACCACCATCTCTCTCTATATATATGTATCACAACCGTCTAATTATCATGAGATCTCAATTATCATTATTGCACTAGGAGATAGTAGTATATAGTTTCAGAAGAAATACGAATGGGAACATCATGTTCGAGGCAGAAGAGCCCTCCCAATCCGTCAAGCGCAGGAGACGACGACCACCATGCTGCTACCGCTGGTGGTGAGAAGCAGGCACAAACAGCAACTGCTCCCCACAAGTTCCAAGAGATAGAGACCACTCCCAGCGAGAAGTCTATTAGTGATATTGCAACTTCGGAAGAGTATGAGACCGAGTCTGCGCAAGAGGATCAGACCGAGGCAGTGATCTTAGTTGGGAAAACAAAGGTAATATACTGAAATATCAGCCATGAACAGGCATGGATGTTTTAGTCTTATATTTATAATATATATAAAAACACAAGTTATTTTGTTATATTTCATTTTATTATTAGATATGCTTTAAATTTTATTTATTTATCTATATATTCTTATAAATGTTTTGTATAAGACTCAAATGCGACGATGAAAAGTCAACAAATGAAAATTTTAGAGCGGAGTTAATACTAGTTTGTGAGAGTAATATGTTCGTTTATGGCACCATGCAGAAGTACTGGGTGGATGAGAAAACCGGATACAAGTGCTTTATGCTATTTCCTAGAGGACTGTCTATCACATGGGGTGAAGATCCCAGATATTGGAGGTGGTACCCCCGTGAAGAAGCAAGGTTAGTAGTGGAAACTATAACATGGATATCTTTGCATCAGAACAAACTCGTCTTACTTTTGCGCTGTTGAGTTTTGGCATGTGAAACCAGTGACACCGAAGTCGAGATGATAGCGTCACTGAGGGCTGTCTGCTGGCTGGACATCCGAGGGAAGGAGGAATTGTCATATCTGACACCAGGTGTTCCTTACGATGTTGCCTTTGAAGTAATGTTTAACAAGTCTGCGGAAGGATGGGATCACCCGGTGATGCTTGAGCTTAGGCTGCCCGACGGAACGGTTCGACAGCGTGAGGAGGTGCTGCAGGAGAAGCCTAAGGGCCAGTGGCTGGAGATCAAGGTTGGGGAGGTCAAAGCAGAGCCGGGGCTCAAGGGATTAATGGAGATCTCTATGTCTGAGCATAGTAATGATTGGAAGAGTGGGCTTGTCCTCAAGGGCATCAAGATTGTTCCAAAAGCGTGAGCGTAGCTTGTCTGTTTGAGGACCAGATTATTGTTAGTACTTCTAGCTTTTATATGCTTGTTATATATGTTTACATAATGGAAAAATGTATATAAAAAAGAACTGTTTTGCACTTGTTTCAGAATGATGATGTTAGTTTTTCTTTGTAAAGTATGTTAAAATACTCTCTATTTCGAAATGATGTCCTTAAGACAACATGATTAGTTCAAAATCCGAAAAGAAGAACTACTGTATTCTGCGGAAGCTTCGAAGGAACTCATTCAGTGGCCCTGATTGACACTTAGATTTGGATACAAAAAGAAAAAGTAATTTCATTTCTTTTATACTAGTATATATTTCAGCTGCACAAACTAATATTTATGCATCACCTATCATCATCATTAAAATATTTCTAAAAGCGTGCCTCCATTCCGATATTGTTATTGTTAGTACAGGTTAACTAGTGCAAATTTGAACTAGTTGCTTTGTCCTAGGGACAAGAAAAAACAAAATGGAGGAACAAGTTCAAATCGATGGAGTGAGCGGAATCTCAAAGAAAATAAAAGGGACTTGCTATTTTCCGGTCAGTAAAGTTGCAACCCGTTAAGAGAAAATAGTGTAAACAAATAATAAAATATAACTTTTTCCATAGAAATACATAAGATAATTTTTTGGAATACATTTTTTACTAAGATACATAACCCCAAACTTTAAATTAAATCAAATCACATAAAAAAAATTTATACCTGTTAGCCGCGTCGATCGAAACTTCCGTCAATTGATCAAAGATTGATCACAGGATAAATGAAAATAAAATTCACTACTGATGCTTTTAAAATAGGTATTCCTCTTAAGTGTTAAGCTAAAGAAAAGATATGACATTTTATAGTATTTTTACACAAGGTTCTAGATTTCTAATAAGAAAGCAAAAAAAAAAAAAAAAGGGTCGGCTTTGTCAACATCAGCACGAAGGTGGCTCGACGGGTTCGAGTCCGACCCGGTGGAACGGGTCGAGCCAGACCCACTCGTGACACCAGTTCGGGCCTCGGCTTCTGCGATCCAGTCTTTCGCTGCCGGCGATGGGCTGCTCGCCGGAGGCGGGCATGGCGTGCCCGGACTGCCTGGAGCGTCGCATCCTCTCCGACCTCGCCGGCTCCGGCCTCTCCTTCGTCCACGGCCTCTCTGAATCCCCGCTACCCTTCGCCTCCTCCGCCGTTGTCCAGGTCAGCCTCGACTCCATCTCTAACAGTTCTGGATGTTACCGCCAGTCGCAAAGCGGGAGAGGTCTCCCGCTTCGTCTTCAGCTCGAGCGACGTGCTCCCGCGAGGATGGAATTTAGGCTTCTTCAATAGCTTTTGCTTAAACCCTGCAGTGTTCGATTTGGTCCATGCGCACAAGCTTCCGGGTGTAGCTTTGGCTTAATGCTTTGTTTCCTATTCGGTGCAGATAGCCTCTGATGGAGCCAAAGAAAGTGCTGGAAGGTATGTCTGATCATTTTTAGTTTACTTGGTTTCGCTTTTTCTTGCGGACATATTTGTGTATACTGTCGCATATCATTATGGCAAAATTGGATCATTCAGTTTCAGTTGGGTGGAGTAAGTGATCCAAATATGCTTATATCCTATGAAACTCTGACCAAAGTCTTATACGGATTTTATGGCATTGGCATGCCAATCTAGTGCTTCAGTCAGGTTCCAAGTATTTAAACTGCTAAATCTCCAAAAGTGAACTGTACCTACGAAATTAACCAGTTGTCCTATCAGTGGTGCTTGAAATTTCTCTTTTAATATTGAAGCATTATATAACTAATAAGGAACCATGATTTTCTTGTTTCAGTTGGCATCTTGTTTGATAGCTACACACTGAGAGTTCATGAAATTATACCTTGCAACAAACTTATTCATACATATTAATCGTTTGTTTTATATAATGAATCATTCACCCAATAAACAAGACCATGGCATAAAATGGTAAAACATTTGCATCTCTGTGTGGTCTGTATCTATAAGAGTTAGCTGCTGACAGGTTCTTTGAAATCTTCCCTTTTTCCAATTACCACAGTTTCTGTTTTCTACTGTTTTACCTAGTTATTATTCAGAAAGAGTACTGTCTATGTTGCAGGCAGAATGCCTCCAGTTATTTTGTTTTAGTGGGACTACGAGGTGGCAAAGTGTTCTATGGTAGCAGAAAATGGTAATTTCATTTTTCAAGGATTATTTTTATGTCCAAAAGGCTCTCAAATTGATGTATCAACACATATACATCTCCAAATTTTTACCCCCTACAGTGACAACAATTCCTTCGAGAATGGCATTCATATGGATCCTCTGGGTGAGAGAAGCATATATAACGATGATAACCTTTGTTATACTGCACAAGTGGATTCCTCTTCTGGCAAAGAATTCCCTGAAGATCATAAAAGTCCCTCTGATCTCTGTAAGCAACAACCGATCATTAGCATAATCACTAAGTTCTCTCCTGTTCGCCATCTCGGCATAGGCCACAACACTTCAGAGGTCAGAGAGCTTATCACAAGTTATATGAACCTGTCAATTGAAGAGAATGTGATTGATTCCTTAAATCGATTATCCGAAAACCAAATTAAAGGATCTGCTGGTTTATGTTTCCTTAGTTTTGTTGGATTTTCCGCATTTGATGACTTAAATCCTTCTGGCTGTGTGAGGCATCCCAACATCTTACCACTGTTAGGTGTTCTAGAAACACCTGCTTGTTGCTACATGTTGCAACCGAAGGTTCCATACACTTTGCAAAACATCATGCACTACAGTCCTGATGCATTCAGCTCGGATTGGCATATTAGATTTCTCATGTACCAGATAATATCTGCATTGGCATACCTTCATGATTTTGGAGTTTATCATGGAAATCTGAGGCCATCAAACATCTTGATGTCAGATTCTTTATGGCCTTACCTGAGCATTAGTGACACTTATGCTATTAAATGTAATTTGGGTTTTGCTGATCCCAATTGTTCACCTAATTCATGCTGTTTCATGGAGGAATGTTCTTCAAAAGAGATTTATGCTGGTTTAAAACTGCAACCATCCTTGGATTGGCAATCTCATTTCAAGAAATGGTGGAAAGGTGAATTGAGCAATTATGAATATCTTCTTGTCTTAAACAAGTTAGCTGGTAGAAGGTGGGGTGATCCAGCTTTTCACACAGTGATGCCTTGGGTAATAGATTTCACAGTAATACCTGATGAAAGTTCTGATAACGGCTGGCGGGACCTGACCAAAAGTAAATGGCGACTGGCGAAAGGTGATGAACAGTTGGATTTTACATATTCGTCATCCGAGGTTCCACATCATGTTTCTGATGAGTGTCTCTCGGAGCTAGCTGTCTGCAGTTACAAAGCAAGGAGATTACCTAAGACCATCTTGAGGTCAGCTGTGCGTTCTGTATATGAGCCTAATGAATACCCATCTACTATGCAAAGGCTTTACCAATGGACACCTGATGAATGCATTCCAGAATTTTACATTGATCCTCGGATATTCATCTCTCTTCATTCTGAAATGAGTAATTTAGCTTTGCCATCCTGGGCAACATCTGCCGAGGATTTCATTTGCTTGCACAGGGATGCTTTAGAAAGTGACCGAGTTTCGCAACAGCTGCATCACTGGATTGACATAACCTTTGGCTATAAACTAGCTGGGGAGGCATCTGTTGAGGCCAAAAACGTCATGTTACCTCCTAGTGATCCATCAAAGCCGAAATCAATCGGACGACGACAACTTTTTACAAGGCCACATCCTAGGCGCCTTGTTAGCACACCTCATACAGTCTACCACAACAAAATGGAGTCTTGTTCTAGATGTTGCCGGGAACAAAAGAATGCAACAGCTAATGCTGTATTGAGTGACTGTGGACCCACATATATGCTTTCAGGAAATGACAGTTTGGAAGATTTTGAGCAATCAAGTTTGTTTGCAGAGCTTGAGAACCATTTGAATCCAATATATCATTATTATGACTCTTCAACTTGTTCTTCTTCCGACAAATATCCCAGGAGCCAGATTACAGATCAGATCTTGCAAACTGACAATGCCCTGCCAGTGGCACCTGATTTTGATTTTGGCTCTTTTCTTGAATGCTTCGAGTCTGATGATGGTTCTCCTGTGGGTTATCAAGAACTGCTGCTCTGGAATCAAAGGTCACATTTAGATAATGAGGATCATGCAAATGATGTATTTTCTGTTGGGTGCTTGTTGGCAGAAATCTATCTGCACAGACCACTCATTGACACCACTGCACTAGCTGCATACAAAGAATCTGGCATACTTCCAGGAACACTTCAAGAGTTGCCTTCTCACGTCGCACTTCTTGTTGAGTCATGCATTCAGAGAGAATGGAAAAGGTAACTTCAGTAATGACATCTGGCATTTATAATGTATCTAACCACTACTTTGATTATGTTCCTTTTAAATGGCAAAACTATTATGTTGATACACATTTATGATCTTTTGCAGGAGGCCATCAGCAAAACACCTTTTGGAATCACCATACTTTCCTCCATCAGTTCGATCTGCATATATGTTTCTTGCTCCTCTTCAAGTGTCGTGTACATTGAAGGAGCGCATTAAGTATGTTGCTAAGCTTGCAAGTGAAGGGGCACTTGAAGCTATGGGCAAATTTGCTGCTGAAATGTGTGCACCTTACTGCCTATCACTTGTTTCGTCGTCTTTGTCAGATGTTGATACTGAATCGGCCTTCCTTTTGCTTAATGAATTTCTAAAGAGCTTGAGTACCCAAGCAACTAAGGAGCTTGTTCTGCATATCATTCAGAAGATCTTACAGGCCAGTTAAGATGTTCACAATTGTTTTTCTCCTTTGAGTTTCTATATTTTGATCTATGGAACATAAATTTCTTCTTCTGATAGTCTTGTATGCTGGTGGTTTTTACAGGCACCAGAATATTCGCACCTGAAGGTTGCCCTCCTTCAAGACTCCTTTGTGCGAGAGTTGTGGAAGAAATTAGGAAAGCGGACTTATATTGAGAAGGTACATCCTTTGGTGATCACAAACTTATGCAATTCACCAAACAAGATTACTGCCTCTGCTGCATCCACTGTTCTGATAGGCTCAAGTGAGGAACTAGGAATACCGATAACTGTTCATCAGGCAAGTCTAACTGGAAACTTTAAATGGTGTTACTTCCATAATACCATGCATTACTAATTGGGATCTCCACTTTCTACAGACAATTTTGCCCATAGTTCATTGTTTCGGCAAAGGAGTATGTCCTGATGGAATCGATACTTTGGTCAGGATTGGTAATTAGCTAATGCATTCTTGTTATGTTAAAACTTTTGCTCTGTGATCACTAGTTGACTTTGTACATTCTAGGTGGACTTCTTGGAGAAAGTTTTACCGTCAAACAAATTCTTCCTTTGCTTAGGAATGTTATATTCTCATGTATTGATTCATCGAAGATGAATAAGCCTGAGCCACAAAATAGTTGGAACTCACATGCTCTGATTGATAGCTTATCTGCTTTGGAAGGCCTTGTGTCAGTTCTTCCAGTTAAAGCTGTTCTTAAGGAGCTTCTTCAGGTACTTCACTAGCAATACTTAGATTTTTTTAATGAATGACTGTAACAACTTACAAGGGGGAAAATGGATAGTATCATTATCGCCTGAAGCTGAACCAAATTGAAATTAAAATTTTAAAATTAAGTTCAGATCAAACACATGTAGCAGTTGACTTTATAAGTTTAAATTCAATAATTATCGTATCATACTAGATTTAACTTCTTTTATATAATAGGTTGAGGCCCTGCTTTTTATAGAAAGCCAGAACACTTTGTATCTTCTGGGGTTACCATCCTACAGATTTGGCCCTCCTTCAAAACATTTTCTGTTCACTACTCTCACTATCAACTACTTCTCTTGAACCCAAAACTAACTGTACTGGACACGTTTGCCAACGACCTAACAAGCCAAAAGAGCTTTGAAAGCACTGGAATTACATTGTCTGCATATAGAATATAAAAAGACCACACCACTTTCCGACTGGCCAGCACCTGTTGCAGGTACTCTTCTCTCCGACACTACTCTGGGCCTCTTACATGGGCCAAATATATGAAGGGCTAACTATGCACCAACAAGTAGTCCTTGCAATTTGGAAGCTCCAGCAAGGCACTAGGTTACAGCTTTGTTTCCGATGGTCTGCAATAGAGAGGAGATGCTGGGCTGTCCTCCATTGAAGACACAATTGTTCCTGTGCTTCCAAATTTTCCATGCGACAATGATGATAAGAGAGTTCAGGCCTCTCCTCCACTCCTTTGGGACTTGATACCTCTCCTTAGTCCACTAGCTGAGAAACGTCCAACCGATAGCTGAGGCTCTAGATGAAGGAGGTTCAGCTTCAGAAAAACCAAGGATCAGACTTCCCTCGAGAAAAAGACACATGACACTAGAAGGTATTCAATAGTCTCCGCAGCTTGATCACAAAGAGGGCAAGCAGATGAGTGCGGCAGGTTTTGTTTGGCATGGCGATCGGCTGTCAACAGCGGTTGCTAATGGCTAACCACATGAAGAACTTGCAGCAAGGGGGAGCCCAGGACTTCCAAATAATAACTCCATTATTAGATATAGCTTAACTTTGATTTGTATATATTAATAGTTTTACTTTGAATTGTCATAAAAATCAATGTACAAATAAATCAGATTTTACATCATCACATTATATCCATTAATAGTGTTAGGTTTAGGCTATTGATTAAAATGAAATCATCACATCCATATCATCCCATTTGGGTATTGATTAGATGTCGATAATGTGACTTGACTGATAAATTCTTATATTGGCTGAAAAAACTTACTGTCAAATTTAACATAGTAGTCAAGGAAAGTATTTTGGGAGTATTTAGTCAAGGGAAGTCCGTTGGTGCTTAGATCCCTGTTATAATTAGTAATAATTCTTGATTGTATTCGTTGCCACCCTAAATTGCTTTGTATTTATATATTTATTCCCCATCATACTTTGACTGCATTTACAGGACCAAGTATGTCTTCATCTAAAGGTCCTTACACAGATTCACTTGGATCTTCGTGTAATTCAGGCAATGATTCTTCTCGAGACTGTTCCCCTTAGTCATTTTCTTTAGTTTCTTCCATTATTAATATTACTTTTGCAGCTAAAATATTTGGCCATGCTTTGTAATAATCAGGTGGCTGCTACCGCACTTGTTAACCTGTGTCAACGAATTGGTCCAGAGAATACTTGTATACATGTTTTGCCACAACTGAAGGAGCTTTTTGCTGAACTTGCCTTTTCTCATGACTCATCTGGCTTTAGCCTTCCAACAAAGGGATTTCAAATTTCTGAAGGAAACAAAAATGAGCCTATTAAAATGGAATCTAGAATCGATCTTGTGTAAGTAAGAAATGTTTTTTGTGTTTAGATATAATAAGTTTTATACCTTCAATGTATTAGTATTGAGGTAAACTTTTGTAGGTTTATCCTATATCCTTCATTGGCATTACTTGTTGGGATAGAAAAGCTTCGGGAGTGTTGTTCGACGTGGTTTCTATTGGAGCAGTCTCTTCAACGGTTGTACAACTGGAAGGTGTGTAATGTTATCTGTTGTATTTTTGTTGTTGAATTGAGATTCTTATAAAGCTATTTTCTGTTCTTATTTTGTCCATTTGCACTTTCTTTTAGTGGGGATCTTTCAGTGATTGTTCAAAGAATGCTGATAATATGAAAGGTCAGAGGTTTCATCCTGTCAACTATTTATCATCAGAGCTTATTCAAACCAAAATGCTTTTCAATGGGGCAGGTTGGTCCGTACCACAATCAGAAATCAATAAAAATAGTCGAAATGCTGCAGCTGCCAAGTTAGGTTTTAAGCATGAGGAGACATCTGGTGATAATTCGTTTACTCCAAGTTCAGGAAATCAGCCATGGTTTTGGTTCCCCAGCCCTGATAGTAGTAGGGGTGCTCCTGATTTTCTTGGACGTGGTGGAGTAAGGGATGAACTTCCCTGGAAGATCAAGGCTTCAGTCCTTTACTCAGCCCGTGCACACCCTGGGGCTCTGCGTTCATTAGCAGTCCATGATGATGAGTGCACAGTTTTTACTGGAGGAGTTGGTCCTGGTTTTAAAGGAAGTATCCAGAGGTGGGAATTGCCAAATATGAACTGCACTTCTGGTTATTATGGGCATGAAGAGGTCAGTTGTTTAACCATGTCAAATATTAATAGGTATTTTTTTGCTTTTATGATGGATGATCTCGTTTTTCTTAGGTAACATGAGATATTTTAAAACTGGCTCTTATTTTTTTGTTAGAAGTATCGTACTATGCCCCTTTTTGTGTTTCCTATGGGTTTCATCTCTAGCCTACCCCAATTTGCTTGGGATAAAAGGCTTTGTTGTTGTTTTAGAAGTATCGTACTCTGCCTTTATAAATTTATTGCTCCCTTAGGGAGCATAAATAACCCAACTCACAGGACTTCCAAGTGCCAGGATTTAAGCCCTGTTATACTGCATCTCAACTGGATTTACTCCCACCCAGAATCTCAGCCTTGCCAAAACAGAGGCTGGTTTCTGGTGATTCGTAGAATTTCTGATGTAACTGTCATTTAGAAATCCACCATTTTTTATGGAATTCAAATTTGAATCATGGTCCCTTGTTATAACTTCTCAAGAAACATATTTTGGTGAACACTATTCAGCATTCATCTTTTGTTCTGAATTTTGAGTCATAGTACTACTTTTCCTGCTGAACCTCTTTTACTTTTTGCGCATCAATTTGCTGGACACAAATCATGGTGCGTAATTTCGCTATACAAATAGAAAACAAAAATAAAGTTAACAAAATATAAACACACACTACTTGAAATTGCTAAGGAACATGAATCTTATCGGGGGACGCTAGCGCTCATGATAGCACAAATACAACAGTCCAGCATGTTACAATGATTTAAATATTCCATAAAAAGTAATGTTGGTACTATTAGTACCCATAAAGTTGATTATATCGCAGAAAATTGAGTTTCAAATTTTCATTGATACTTGCGTCAGAAAACATAGTACATGACAAATAATGCCTGGTCAATTACTTGCCTATCTTGTACATCTATCCTCCAAACAGGCTATTATATTGTTCTTTCTTACCAACTTGTTTTTATAGGTTGTCAATTCTATCAGCATACTGTCAATTACTGGCAGAGTGGCTTCTTGTGATGGCACTATTCATATATGGAATGGGCAGACAGGAAAACTCATTGCAGCTCATGCTGAGTCATCTACAACCTTTCCATTGCAAACTGCATCTATTGAGCAAGCAAACATGCTTAATCAGGATGCACTCTCAGGTGGAATATTATCAAATGCATTTCGTGGTAGTTTGTATACAACTATGCATTATATGGAGTCTGATGGTATACTTGTTGCTGGTATGGGAAACGGTTCTATAAGGTATTAATCTTGAGTCAGGGGTTCGTTTGATTTCATTATGCCTCTGTAGTACACATTGAGGGAAATATCTTTCATTCGCCTCATATACATCCATGCATATGAATATGCTGGCAAAACTAATGCGTTTTAGCATTGTATGTTTACTCTGAATTTTACCACTAATTATTATGTTTCACATTCGTTGAGTTCTTGCAGATTCATTGACATTGCTCGGGATCAAAAGCTGCATTTATGGAAGAGTGATTCTGCTGAAATATCCTTCTCATCGCTTGTGTCAGCTATTTGCTCATGTGGCTCAGACAAGAGTAGCAAAGGAAACCCAGTGGCTTCATCATCTTGGATAGCAGCAGGTCTAAGTTCTGGTTATTGTCGATTGCTTGATGAGCGCAGTGGGAACATCATTGCAGTTTGGAAAGCACATGATGGACACATTACAAAAGTATGCCAATCTACCACAGATGATCAGAAATTAATTTGTTTTCCATTTACCGATCTGATTGTAATTTTCTCCCATTTATGCATGAAGCTTGCAGCACCAGATGATCACTTGATTGTATCAAGCTCTCTTGACAAGACTCTTCGAGTGTGGGACCTCAGAGGGTATTATTCTGTTAATTCAATAACTCCATTCTATTTACTTATTTGGTTTCAGTTTTATCATTTTTTTAATGTATATTGGAGTTGAGACAAATGGGAATATATGAGGATATTTTCTTCTATCTCTTTCTGGAACTGTTCTTGGTAAATAACGATGAAGTTTGTAATATTAACATTCGTTACCGCTACAGATTCATGGAAAAGCACTGTGGTATTCAAGTTTGGTTATGGATTAATTGTATATCTGTAGCTTACAAGTCTTCTCTTTTCAAATTTGCACAAAATTTGTAAAATTTTCTTGCTGTAAAATGTGACAGGAACATGGCAACCCAGTCAAACATTTTCAGAAGCCACTCAGATGGCATTTCCAACTTTTCTGTTTGGGGTCAGGATGTGGTGTCAGTTTCAAGAAACAAAATTGCACTAACTTCCCTTTCGAGGCCAGCAAGTGAGGTAAGACTACACGTCACACTGTTTTCTGCTTCCAACAGCACTGTACCTCCATTTAGCAAAAAAATTTTCCTGACATGTAGATCTAGCAGTTTTACACATGCTAGGGGTTGGAAATTGATTTGGCTCCGATATAAGTAATTTTCGTATGTTTCGTTGCAGATGGGAAATCAACAGCTTGTACATCAGAACTTGTATTCATCCGACAGAGGAGCGAAACACAAAAACCTTTCCATTCTTTCAACAATTGATGTGCTTCCTTTATCAAGATTGTTCCTTGTAGGAACTGAAGATGGATTTCTCAAAATCTGCCACTAGGTGATTCTAATATTGGTAATTGTATCTGTTATGCTGAGTTGATTTTTTGGTGGTTTCTGTCTCTTGTGTGGAGTTAAATTTTTTAGGCAGTGACTCTATCGTTTTTATGTTGTCACCCAGACATTTTTGGCGGTGTTTTTCATAGTGTTGTTAATATATGTACAGACAATATATGGTTTGTAACTCTTATCTCTGAGTGAAGTTCTGAAATTTTGTCCGATCATCTTACTCTTACATTTCTTTTCTTGGATTCCATGCTTTTGAAGAGGTTGTGTTCTTGAATAGTGCCATGAGCAGAGGACTGACCTGTGACCTCAATAGCTCGAAGCTTACACAGAAACGTTAATAGTAGTTTGTCTGGAAGAGAAGAGACACTCATGCGTAGTCGTTTTGGCCACCTACTGAAAACATGCAAATTACTTAGCAATTTAGAAGACATTTTGATAACTCGAGTTGTTAGTCATATATGCATGTGTATTGTTAGTCCGTAGTTTCTAATTATATAGGAGTATAAAATGGAATCTTGTACAGTATTTGTAACGGAATGTACTCCCTCCGTCCCGGTAGGCGTTTCTAGGTCCAAAACTTGAGATTCATAGAATGTTTGATTGAATCTGGACATACTGTGTGTTTAGATTCGAGAGAATGTTCAATTAATTTAATATAAAACGAATATGAAAAATAATTTAGGTAAGAGGGAGTATATTTCGTTGGTTTAAATATTTGATCACCTTTTGAATTTGATAACTGGAATTCATGATCTCTCCATAACTTCAGTCCAATGCCTGCCTGCCTCTTTTGGCAACGTGTCCTGTCGACTTCGTATTGGCGGCTCCTTTCCTGCCACGACCACCAAGGCTTTTACTGGCTTTGATTTGCCGCAGGCCTGGCGTGGATCGTGGTAGATTTAATGTGAGTAGTTGGCCAGCTACGGGTAAAAGTAAATTTGCTACAGGAGGTTTCTAGTTTCTCTGTTCTTTGATGAACTACTAGGAGGTTTCTAGTTGGTCCACTCTGCCCTGCCATGAATCAATGCCATGTTTATTTACTGCACTCTAAAAGCACTCAAGCTTTGGCACAATGGTCCTTTTTAAGCCTGAAATGCACTTTTTAGGTAAGGGAGATGTGTACTCTCTGGAGCTCCTTGGCCCATCTTTGGGTGCGTTCGTTTTCTTTTTTAAGGTAAGAATTTAGAGTGTTAGAGTCTCTCCTATCTACCGTTTAGAGAGATCTAAAACTCTTTTATGTACTAAAATACACGAAATTTTAGAGGCCTGTTGGAGACATTGATACTAAAGTACTTTTTTGAGGAGGAAACGAATACACTCCAAGGGTTTGTAGCCCGTTGGGGCACTGACTTGTGGGTTAGCTTTGGTGAGCCCACATCTCAGTGATTCATCAGACATGCAGACAGACATGCGGGCCTCTTCATTGATTGATAATGGAGTCCAACATGACCATGACCAGGAAGAACTGAAGACTCTAGCACTTGTGTGCGCTTATAAATGAGGGTGCTGGGCAGCCAGTTCTTGCAGAGCCAATCCCAATCCACACAGCCTGCTGTATTGATTCTGTAAGCAAAGCAAAGCAGGAACTAGCCATGGAGAAGAGGGGCCTCGCCTTCGTCCTGCTGGCCGCCTTCTTCCTCGCGGCGTGCGACGGCGCGCGCGACGTCCCCGCCGAGCCGGAGAAGCCGCTCCGGCCGCAGAACGTGTTCGGGTTCGGCGGCTTCTACCCGGGCCCGTCCGTCAGCTGGGTCTTCCCTGGCCCCAACGGCGTCACCCCGCAGGTCGGCTTCGGCGGGATGCCGGGCTCCGGCGCCTTCCCCGGCGGCGGTGGCGTGGTCGGCATCCATAGCGGTGGTGCTGCTGCTGCTGGTGGCGTGACCAAGAAGCCGTGATGGGCGCTGGCGGTGTTGGTTCGGTACGGCCATGGATGAGGAGCGAGCGAGGTGGTCGAGCTTGGTAGAGCGACGTGCGCGTGCGTTTGTTCTGGGTGTCCTTGTTGAATGTTGTTGTTAGCGTTGTTAACTGTGTGTGGCCTGTACTCTTTGTTATGATCTTTGATGTTTCTTGTTATTAGTGCCCTGTATCCTGTATGTATTCGTGTATCGTGTTGTTTTAGTGGCCGAAAATCTTCTCTCTCTCTCTCTCTCTCTTTGGGTCTCTCTCCTGATTTCGTTGTTCTTTGTGTTTTTTTTTTCATAACACGTTGTTCTTTGTGTTGTGTTCTCGTTCTGGTCCTGCTAGCCTGTACACTGTACACACTATGGGCTTGTCTAGAACAGATCGGAATTCTTAGTTTTTCCTTTTGTTTTAATTGTTCCTCTCCATTTTCGTAAGTTTAACAATGATCAATAGTGCAGCCATTTCAACACACTGCTGGCCATGGATGGCGACTCCATAGGGGATTGCATAAATATTTTTCAATAATAAACTCTACCCTAACCCTAAACATAACTCCAAACATCAGCCAGAAGGCCCAGTACAATGAGAATGTTTGATTTTTTTTAATCGCAATGAACTGACATAGCTTTTTTTAAACAAAAAAATGAACTGACATAGCTGAAAACTCATTGCACGCATCATCACTGGACGGAATTTTTTTATTAATAACGCATTTTAAAAATGATTTAATATTACTAACAGCCGGGTAAAAAAATTTGCAAATCTAACAGGCCAATCGCCCTTCGAAGGGGCGATTAGAACTAATCGCCCGTTGAACAGGCGATTTCGCTTAAAATCGCCTCTCTGTTGGGCGACTTTAAAAATCGCCCATTAAATGGGCAATTTTTATATAAATCGCCCTTCCAAAGGGCGATTTTATAAATAGCCCGTCCAACAGGCGATTTTATAAATCGCCCATCCAAAGGGCGATTAGAGACGATAATTTTTATATTTTGTTACAAAAATTTTATTTAAAATATTTACGCTTAGTAAATTAATATATATAAAGATAAACATAAAAATGATTAATATAAAGTACACATACGATTTTAATACATAATAAAATAAAAATACATGTCGAATACATATAGTCAACATAATGGGGATACGTAAAGTGTCTAATGCCTACCACGCTTAGGCGCAACCCCTCTAACCGTGCCAGGTCGAGGTACCTTACGTCGCGCTCTCACGTGATCCGCGAGTACGTGAGAGGAGACGGAGGTACTATCCGACGACCAGGTCGAGGAGGTGGAGCAATAGGTATGACGTGCACGTCTTGTGAGGGCTGTGAGGGCTGTGTCGGTAGTGGTGCATCACCGAACCGTGATGCAGGAAGACTATCGCCGAAGTCGAACTCGAAGTCGAACGCTGGTGAAGGCGATCGCCGACCGTAAGCATCCGACCGTGTAAAGATCCCATCATCCTCAAAGTCACCGATGGGAGATCCTAAAAATATAATTGTATTTAGGCAAAAAAAACATAAATACATTTGTATGATACATGTTATTACAAACATAAATGCTTATATTACCTGGTGTCATTTGTGGTCTACGTGAAAAGCCTCGTTGTGCCTTCCGGAGGTGGCCAAGTAGTGCTCCGTGGAACTGTATTAAATTTTGAAGTTACCATGTGAACTATTATTTCGATAGTATGTATTGAAAATAATGAAGCGAGATACATGTAATTACAAAATAAAAGCATATATTACTCGTTGTCATTTGTGGCTCGCGTGAAGATCCTACTGTCCCTTCTACGGGTGGCCAAGTAGTGTTACGTGGAGCTGTAATAAATTTCAAAATTAACACGTGAACTATTGTTTAGATATCATCGATTTTAAAAAGTAATCATTATATACTTACGTAGACGAACACCTGAACAAGGAGGTGGTCTTGTACTCTCTGTAGTTGTTGGTCGTGCGAGTAGAGTGCATATGCGGCAGGACTACGTCGGTGTCCGTTCTACACGCCGACGTACAGGAGCTGAGCTTGATTGCTTCCACCGATTTGTCGTAGATCCTCTTTAATGACGTCGCCAGCTCGTGTGTGGTGAGCTGAATCCCCTGCCCGATGCGGGTGAGCATCGATCCGGACTCTACGGCTATGTCGTTGATGATGTCAACTCTGTAAATGTCACATATATTAAAAAAATAGTATAAATACCATAGTATAACTCGGACATTTTATAATTATTTGTTTTTCATCTTACCGCCAACGACGTGCTCCGATCTCTCGTGAGTGGGGTAGGAGTCTCTTAAGGACGGGATGTGCCTCTCTCGCTCGCGTGGGGTGTGAGTAACCCTCGTACGTGTGCGACGCACGAACCAACGAAGGTACTCCTCGTACGCTGAATCGTGAAGGGTCCGGACTCCTGAATCACGTCCCGTAGTGCTGCATCCCACTGTACTACCCAGGACTCCATCCGTGGCCACCAAAGTACGAACAATGTTCCTAGAGCCATCCGTTGGTAGTGCACACAAAGGCACCGGAGTATCATCGGGATTAGGATTCACCGTACCGGATCTCTCATCGGTGTGTTTACTAGTTAATTCATCCAAACGCTGCCACATAGCATTAAATTTCCTTTGTTGGTTCCGAGAACATAACCTTTTGAATAGGTTCATCGGTTGTTTGTTCTTGAACTGCTCTGTAAAAGTTTGCACCCAAATGTCTCATACACCACCGAGATTGAATATCCGACCAGCGTGCTTGGAAGACCACGCTCGTGACAACCATGTTTCATATCCATTATCGCTCTTAATAAACCAGGATGTCGATCATGTATGACACGGACATTCGGACGATCTTGAACAACCGCAAGGTTAACCCTATCAAGAAACCAAGTACCAACTATCCGTGTTCTCGCTCTCAACAAAAGCAAAAGCTATTGGCAACACTTGGTTGTTCCCATCGACACCAATTGCAGTCAAAATCTGACCTTTGTACTTTCCAGTTAAGAAAGTACCATCCATACGAGATGATAGGTCTGCGAGTGTCCGAATGCGTTTATGCATTGCCCCAACACGAAAAATGCGCGTTGGAGTATTTGCTTCCAGGCATACTTGGATTCTCTACCGCCTTTATGTCGTAATATGTACCAATATTCCTTTGGCTGATTGCGTGAAGCAATTTAGGAAGGTTGTCATAAGATGCTTCATACGAACCGAACCTCTTCTCTATCACCTTCCGCTTGGCTTTCCAAGCCTTTGAATAACTGATTGTGTATTTGAAATCCTCCTCTATAGTATTCACAATAGATTTTGGTTCAAAATTAAGGTTGTCCACAATTCTAGCATACATATAATTGGCAATAAACTCGACGTGAGTGCACTCGTTGCATTTCTCCAATTCCGCTAACTCACACGTATGATCTTTCACTATAGAACAATTCTATATTTTACTCCACTTCTCCTCATAAGCGTGCACCCGAAACGGACAAGATGATAATACACATTTCACATCATACAACGTCTTCGTAGATCTTGCAACCACGAATGATCTCTTTACCGAAAGGGACCAATACTTCACGGCATCTCGAACATCATCTTTATCTTTGTACTGGCTCCCTCGGTTACCTCATTCTCGTGGTACTCCCATGACACCGAGTATCCCTCTCGATACTGATAGATTAGCAAAGTTAACATTATTCCACTCTGCCGGTACAGGGATTTCACCCTCATCATCGGAGGAGTCTATTTCGGGAACATTTTCATGCTCCATATCCTCTCTCGCCATCTCCCGAACTACATGCTCAAAGCGCTCTCCTTCGTCTCGCTTCTCCCGTTGGCAAATTCTCCACTACATCTTCAACATATTCCTCTGTCTCCTCCAATTCATGACCACCTTCCTCTTCCTCTTCATGACCACCTTCATCAGTAACAATCACTTCTTTATATTCTGCTTGAGCAAGAAGAATCAAAGGCCAACCACACTGTCGTGCCTTCTCTACATACTTCCTCCAATTTGTTGTACCATTCGGATCGATTAACTCTCCAAAAAAACCTTGTCTTGCACGACTAATAAGACCCTTCAAATGTAACGTGCATTGCCCGAATCAATTTGAAACAATCGCATCAACCACTCCTTAACTCCCCTAATTGTCCTCTCATTTGGTCTTGATATTCCCCTAAATATAGACGGAAACCCGGAAAGATCTACCCCTTGTGGACCTTCAACAATATCTCCTTCACCATAAAAAATCTGAAACACTAATTTCTCCGACATACCTAGCATCATCATAATTATTTTATTACTATAAAATAATTACATATATTCAAATATTTTTTTTAATAAATATACTAAGTAAATTGTTAATATTTGAATTATAAAAATCAACCATAAAAAACTACGCTATACTAAACTACCGTAACAAACTTAATTTATTTTAATAAACTAGATCTACCGTAATAAACTAGATGTATCATAGAAAACTAGATCTATCGTAACAAACTAAATCTATCGTAACAAACTAAATCTAGTTTAATAAACTAGATCTACCGTAAAAAAACTAAATCTATTTCAATAAACTATATGTAGTACTACACTACTATATGATTTTAATTTAATACTATAACTAACATAAACTAGATCTAGTACTACACTACTATATGATTTAACTAATATTCTATTTACTCTAATCTATAACAGAAATTATATAATATTTTTTACATACAAAAATTTGTAAAACAACACAAAAAATTTACCTAAGATTTTTTCTTCCTTCTCTTCTCCTCCCTTTCCTCTTCTCTTCTCCCCTCCCCTCCTTCTCCCTTTCCTTCTCTTCTCCCTCCCTCCCTTTCCTTCTCCTCTTCTCCCTCTCCCTCCCTCCCTTCTGTTTTTTTTTCGGTTTATTTTTTTCATTTCAGCCGGTTCATGGTTAAATAGGGAGGAGGCCAGGCGGGAGCGCCGCGCTGGCGCGGGACTCGAGGAAAAGTCGCCCGTTGGGCGGCTGATTTTTCCCTTGTCGCCCGCCCAACGGGCGACGGGCCCCACACGCGGCGCGGGATGGGAGGCCGCGCCCTTATCGCCCGGCGGTCGGGGGATTTTTGAAACTTCGCCCGCCGGACGGGCGATTAGGCTACCGCCTGCCACGTGGCTTCCTATCAGCCATCCAACGGGCGATTTTCGAGTAATCGCCCTTTGAACGGGCGATTGGCATGTTACTTTTGCAAATTTTTTTGCCCGGCTGTTAGTAATATTAAATCCTTTTTAAAATCCGTTATTAATAAAAAAAACATCACTGGAAGGTATAGGGGCCAAATGGTCCGCCCGGCACAGCACGGTCCGGGCCGATAAAGTATGGCCCATTTATTTTCAGGCCGTTCCAGCCCACACGGTCCGGGCCGATAAGTAGGGCCCATTTATTTTCAGGCCGTTCCAGCCCACAGGCTGAGTCTGAAGGAGAGGGTCACACTAATCCAACAGCGCGGTCCAGCCCAACACACTGACAGATCGATTTTTTTAATAATCGACTATTAATTAATATAAATAACCGACCGTTTTAAAAATTCACCAAGTAACCGGTCTATCGCCCGACGAGTGGGCGATAACCACGTATCTCCCAACGAGCGGGCGATATCCTTAGACGTGGGACCCGTCACCCATTAGAAGGGCGATAAGATGCCGTGCAACAGCTTGTGGGAGCAGTCGTCCCTCGCGATAGGCTGCCGTGTGGCTGATGGTGGGACCTGTCGCCCAACCGACGGGCGACAGGATGGCGCGACACCCGGTGGTGGGACCTGTCGCCCGACGGGCGACATGATGGCTCGACGTCCGGTGGTGGAGCCTCTCGCCCAACGGTCAGGCGATAGGCCCGCTAGATATAGCGTGGCGCGCTGCGCCCGTGCCCGAGCGTTTCGTCGGTGGCAGGGAGAGGAGAGGAGAGGAGAGGAGAAAAAAAGAGTGAGGTAATTTTTAGTTAGTATTTTTTATATTAGAATAGATAGAATATATGTTAGATTTTGTATTAGATCTAGATTTCATCGTCTTCATCGAGCTCACTCTCCTGTTCTTCCCTTTCCCCTCTCTCTCCATAGCGCTAGACGCCTCGACCTGGTCGCACCCTCGACATCGCAGGACGTCGTGCTGCGCGCCTTGTCTCCTCCAGTCCGCGCTGCACATCGCCCGTTCCTCGCGGTCCCGCCTGCCATTGACATCCACGACGCCATGGCCCATGGCAGAGGAGGTCGACCGGTCGAGCGATGAAAAGTCCCATCATTCTCATGACTGGAGGTGGTGGAGGCGCGCAAATCATCATCGACACAACATCGCGCACGACGAGGTGGGGCGGGTTGGGCCTCATCATCGCCAACACCGTCTCCAGGCACCTGATCCCTCCCCATGCGCTGCTACCACGTTAGCACTCCCCACAGGAAACCATAGACCGCGGAGGCAACGCCTGCGGACGGGCTTCTAAAGGCGCTGCTGCAACTGTGACAAAGGAATGGACGATAGAAGCCCACGTTTTGAATCAAGGAAACGCCACATCGCCAAATAGGTAGGTGTCAATCGCAGGAAGCATCCACGGCAGCCAAAATAGCGAGGGGCTGCAAATCATTTCTGTGTCTACTTTAGACTATTATGTAGTTTTTTATGTGGTTTTTTTTACTAGTTAGCTTGTATTTAATATGTAGTTTTATTATCGTAAAATTGTTATAAAAAATAGAATAATTAATTTCTTTATGTAGTTCTCTTTATTAGTTAGCTTTCTATTTAATATATAGTTATGTGGTTTTCTTTACTAAGTTAGCTTGTATTTAATATGACAGCCGGCAGAAAATACCTTAAATTCAACAAAATCAACGAGTAAAAAAAAATATGAATCACCATACAAAACAAGTAAGAGGGCATGTCTCCCGCTCATCGAGCGGTAGGCTCCTGTCGCCCTTTGAGTGGGCGATACGTTCCTGTCGCTCTCTCATTGGGCGATAGATTCCTATCGCATTGTGGCTGGACGACAAGGAACTATCGCCCGCTGGGGGGGGCACAGGAGCCCTGTCGCTTGATGGTCGGGCGATACGTGGTTATCGCCCACTCGTCGGGTGATAGACCGGTTAGTTTGGTGAATTTCTAACATGGTCAGTTATTTATATTAATTAATTTCTGAAAAAAAAATCTGTAGTCGGGTTAAAAGCAGCCTAGCCCAGCCAATAGGTAGATGTAGCCCGACTCGAATTCCAGTACAACCCGTGATTCGTGCAGCAAGTGGAATTCGAAGAGGCTAGGGTTCGAGTCGTCTCCAGCCCACGTGGGAGCGATGCTGGGTGAAACAAAACCAGATATAGTATCTGGTCCACAACGGTAAGCAAGCTAAGGCGGTATCCTAGGAGCATGGTTCACAAAACCGTAAACTGTTCGGTTTTTTCGTACAGTAAAAATCGAGCGGTAGACTGTAAAAACTGAGCGGTAGACGGTAAGCAAGCTAAGGCGGTATCCTAGGAGCAACCAAGAATTGTTTAGGGTTTAGGGTTTAACAAAAGACAGAGAGATATATTCTCAAAATATTTTTCAACAAATAACAAAAGGCCCTTTCAACATGACCGACCATAAACACTATTAGGAACATCAGCCAAAATATAAAGAAGAAGAAGAAGAGGGACAGCCTTTTTTTTTTCTTTCAGGTTCTGGATGTGCTTGCTCTGTTTTATTCTTGTCACCAAACGCAGCAACCTGATCACAAACTGCAAGACACCAGATGTTGTAGATTAAAATTACTACTGGGTTGAAATGTCGTTATTGTAGCCATCAGATCCGGTGAGCTGAATCGCAGCGCTGCCGCTGTTGATGACCCTGCAGTTGAGCCTGATCTCCCCCTGCGTGCCCGTGAGCACGTCGATGTCCCCCATCTTGACCATGGACTTGGCGAACTTCTTCTTCCACTTGTTCTCGCTCTTGACGAACTCGTCCACGGACGCCTTGAGCGTGGCGTTGGTGAGCAGCGCCTGGTCCGACGTGAAGAGCCCCAGGTTGTTGGCGAGGCCGAGGTAGTAGCGGTTGTCGAGCGCCGCCGGCGTCATGAGGTCCATGGCCGTGGTCACGTTGGGGGGAAGAACTGGCTGCTGTTGGAGGGGCAGACGCTCCTCAGCAGGAGCGCGTAGGCCGGGCTGATGGTGGGGTCCACGTCGCTGGCGTTGCTGAACTTGTACAGCCGGTTCGTGAAGGAGGAGCAGTGGGACCGGCCCACGGTGTGGGCCCCGGAGAGCACCACCATGTCCTCGGCGGTGAGGTTCTTGCGCGTGAAGTTGCCGACGAGCTCGCCGGCGGTGGAGAGCGGGGAGGGGAGGTTGCTCTCGGCGTCCTGCTTCGTGGACACGCGCCCGTCGCGGCGGCCCGCGGGGACCTTGTAGGAGACGCTGCCGGTGAGGGTGATGCTGTCGCGGGCGGCGAAGGCGAGGATGTCGGCGCAGGAGACGGTGCGCGGGCAGGCGGCCTCGACGGCCTTCTTGGCGGCGTCGATCACGTCGAAGCCGCGGAGGCTCGGGTTGTTGGGGATCGCGTCCTTCTCCGCCGTGTTGTTCGACGTCGAGTCGATCAGCACAGACCCGTCGCAGCCCTGCGCAATATAACGGTCGTTTTACTGAACATAATAACCTTATTATTAACTGACAACGATTTTCATTTCAGGTTATATATATATCTGATTTAATTGTTAGCGCAGCATATTGTTGATCCCAATTCATCGTGACCGCTCGTGGATTTTCTTCCGTTGTCCGCGTGTGCGTTCCTTTGATCATATACACTTGCCAATTTCTCACAACCAGCAGTATTAATAGCAACCTAGGCATTGCATCAGGAAAGACTACTACAGTGCTGTCAACAGTAGTCATGGTCAAGGTCTCCCCGGTCTTTATCGACTCCATGTACACATGCCCGGCTAGGACCACCAGCAACTAAAGCCCTCAATATGCATGTGCCTTGCAAAAGGCATCCGCCCTCAATATGCATGTGCCGTGCAAAAGTCATCCGCGCACCTGCTTCTGTCTATTTTCATTTTATCTTATATATGAAAGAAGTTTTTAGGTACACAATACTTGCCAGTAGTTTATTAAAACTATTGACCAGTAGTTTATCCAATGACAGAGATCTGATATCGAAAATACACAACCACTGGTCAATATTTTACCATCTTAAGAGTAATGTCGTCACATTGATAGATTTATCATGGTTAATTTTTATTTTCGTGATAACATAAACAAAAATCAATAATCTAATTAACCCTTAGTGTTAATAATGTGTTCATTATTATTCTCACAATAAAGTTGTGGTTCACATCTTAAAATAATATTTTATAGAAAAATATAAATTTGTTAATTAATTGTGAAATAATTACAAAAATACCCTTAAACTTCTTGCCATTCATAAGATATTCAACTAATTGTTAATCGATACTAGCAGCCGGGAGCACACAATAGATCCTACGGCAGTGTGTGACTTCTCATGTGGCTGCCCATAAAGGACTACCTCGCCTGGCGCCTGCACCAAAAACCATTTCACGTTTTTTGTTCTTTCTAAGAAGGAAGCTACTGCTCATGTGGGTATGAGCATCTCCACTGTGTTTCACGAAAAGGAAGCTACTGCTAAATGCTGATGCTCTGATATTCTCATTCCTGTGCATAACAGGATCAAATCCCATCGATCGTCATCAGGAATATCAATTCAGCCGCCCACTTGGGCACAAAAACAGTGGAAAAGGAAGCAAAAGACGCCGTAGAGTGAGGCACAAACCCTGACGAAGCAGTCATGGAAATGGAGTCGGATCAGGCCGGCAGCGATGCCGCTATTGTTCTTGAAGGCGGCAGCCACGGCTTGCTGCACCAAGGTCTCCACCGACGGGCAGCTTTTGCTGTAGAACCCGACCTTGAGGCCGGCTCCTAGGGCGGTGACAGGAAGAAGAGCATGGATGAAGAGGAAGATCTTCATGGTCACCTTCCTATGAGAACACTCCTTTCAGCAGCTGCTCCTTGATCTGACTCTTTGGTTGCCTGGCTAGCTAGGCTTTGGGTATCTCTATATATAGGCATACAACAATGCTATTGCTAGACTGGTCATATTCCGTATGAAACGGAAGGGTTAAGTTTGTCAAAGGAGTTGGGAAATAGTACCAAACAAGTGGCGCCCTTTGGTAGCGTTTTCCTTCTCCATGACACCAGAGAGGCGCATCAAACTTTTTTTCATTCTAACCCTTGCCTATCTAAAATTTTATAAATAGCCCCTCCGTAACTATATTTTTAGAATCTGGCCCATTTGGTCACTCCATTTTGAATGACGTGACACATGAATATGGTCACGCTGAACACTTTGGCGTGACCAAATGACACGTAGAAAAATAGGCTTGACACATAAGGATTGACCACGATTACATTTGGTCACGCCAAAGTGAATGACGTGACCATATACATGTGTCACGTCATACAATTTGGCGTGACCAAAAGAGATCAGATCTTAGAAATTTAGTTTGGAATAGGCTACTTTTAAAATTTTAGATAAAAAGAGACCAAAAGAGAAAAAAAATTCAGGCGCATCACCCAGGCCCATGTGTCTGTCGTTGGAGCTGTCCTCTACAACTAGGCTCTCACTACTGTTTCTGTAACATCAGAATGTGGATCAAAGCAAGCTACCGGTCCCTATGTATGGAAGATACAATTGAAGATGTGCAAGTTGATGAAGGAATCTTTACCGTTTGAGCTTTAGATTTTGTTAACTGTTTGTATTAACTTTGTTGTTATTTTGTACTACTACTAGCTGATCAATGATGATGTCCAAAGGTAGGTAGGTAAAGGAATACGTCTATCTTCTCTAATACTGCTATTTAGTGATCAGCTTTAGGTGACAGGTTTAGGCTTTTTCTTTTAAGAAAAGAAGAACTATATTAATTTGTAACTGAGCACAATCTAGTATTACAAGCACACTAAGAAATTTAACAAGATTAAAACTAAGTGCATCAAGGTACTCCTCTTCATCTTCATGGTACTCATGCATCATGTAGCTCTGAATAGACAGAGAACTAGTGCCCAAAACATCTAGAGTAAATTGGATTGGTGCCATTACAATTTTTGAGTTGGAAATATGCCATTGATCTTTTACCGGTTAGAACGGTGCCATTATACTTTTCCAAAAATCAGAGATGTACCATTTTCTACGTTTGGGAGGGATTTGGACCCACCCACAACTATCTGTACTTTCGTATGGTCAGTTTTGCCCCTGCCCTTATCTCGTTACCTCTCTCATCTTCTCCCTCCTCCTCTTTGCCAGTGTTGCCGCTGCTGACTTCCCCGCTCGGCCGCGCGGGCCACCGTCGAAATCCCCAGTCGCGCGCACCGCCTCTTGCTGCACAGGCCGTTGCCGATCCGCCTCTAGCCTCGCTACCTCCAGTCTGTGGCGGCACGCGTTGCCACCGGCCGAGCCGCCTCCCACCGCCCCAACCTCCTCGCCGCCGCTGGGCCACTCCAAGCTCGCCGACCGCCCTGGGTCCCGGCATTTTGGCCACGATGGGCAGTAGGATGAGCTCACCGTCGCAGGGCCGACCCAGCCAGCCACGACATTGGGGCCAAGCATCCGCCTTGGTGACCTCCTATGTCTCGTTTGCCGCCTCCGCATCCTGCTGCCCCTGCGAAAAGAACTCCAGCCGTGGCCGCGCGCGCCCCTCCTCTACGCCGTCGGGCACCGTCCCCTCCTCCACGCCGCTCCAATTGACTGATTGCAGGAGACGAGAGAGGTAAGGAGATAAGGGCAGGGGAAAAACTGTCCATACGAAAGTACATATAGCTACAGGTGGGCCCGAATCCCAAAAGGGCACATCTCCAACTTCTGTAAAAGTTTAATGGCACCGTTCCAACCGGTAAAAGATCAATGACATATCTCCAACTCTGAAAATTATAATAGCACCAATCCAATTTACCCAAACATTTATGTAAGAAGAATTGAGCATAATCTTCTACTTTCTTGTGTCGTCCTTCTAGATTCTCCCACGAAGAGAAGAAGAAAATTTGGTCTTAGTGTTCCCGACTCAAAACCAATCAATATCAGCGTGGACAGTTTTAGACTCTTGATGGGCATAGTTTCACTATGTCTCCTCATTTATATTTGGTATATTATGAACAAGTAATAATTGATCTAAGTGTCGCTAGGATCGTCATTTCAAAATGTTAAGTCTTTGTCGTTCGTCTATCCATTCATCTGGTACACATGATTAAGTAATATTTTTTTAAAAAATATTGTAGTTGTATTACAAGACAACACATTATTAATTACCGAGTGTTTTAGTTATAAATGGCGCTGTCAATTCAATGCAACAAACTATTACTTCTTTAATAAAAACTTTAGTTAGAAAAATACTAACTGGTAATATAAATTAGATTAGAACACAAAATATATAAGAATAACTTTTAGCCACCTGAAAATAAGACTGGGGAAATGTTAGAGAGATCTCTTAAAAAGTCTTTAATATCCTTTTTGCTTGGGGCTAACTCACGGTTGCTTGTTCTGGATCCGACAGTGAGGATAATCTCTTTCTCTTTCTGCTTTTTTATTTGACGAAACATGAGGGGCAAACCTCTACTGGATTTCTCCTCTTTCATTTACTGTTGCATGCCATTCGTGGCATGCTTTGGTCCGTGCACGTGATTAACCCTGCTGCATCCGCCAATAGTTTTCCAAAGTCACAGAAGTATCATCCTTTGCTTTCCAAATATATTAGACAGCAGCATCAACCCTTTGCTTTGCAAACTACATTCCTTCTTCTTTTTTCCTTTTAAAAGTTTTTCTGCCAATTCTTAGTGCCCGGCTCGACCAGAAAAAGTAGAGTAAGATATCCCTCCCCCCATTCTCTTTAGTCTTTTGCAGCGTTTATTATTTAAGAAAAGAAGATAGAACCATGCATGCTCGTTGCTAAGGATCGCTTGTAGAATGCAAAAGGAGCTAAACATAATGTTCTTTGCTTAAGCATCTATCGATTGAAGCATAGAAAAGTGCATCTAGTTCCGAGCCTTGACCCTGCAAACTGTTGGACTACCGTCCTGTGATTGTTTGCTACTTCTACTTGAACAGCAGCCTCGAATGATGGTCACCTAATTCTTACCTCATACTGTATACTAGATCAAGTCTCTTCAAAATACCTACCCGGCCCTCTCATAATTGTGCCTAATGTAGTATACAACCTTTTTTTTCTCTGGTTCTTTTTTCTAGCCTCGGATTATGAGACATGAAGTAGCATGTAGTTTTCCTATTTCTGGTGAACTAGTCAACTTACCCATACATTTCTGCGGTTACTCATTATTTTTAAAGGTAATTAATATAATTTTGTAAAATTTTATAAGAAATCAGTTAAAATATTGAATAACTTAAATAAAGGTCAATTCACCGTAAAGCAATCTAAACACTACTGATATTAATAATCTAAGTATAAACAATATGCTATTATCTTATCATATTACTAAATTTATAAGTACTATAATTCTGAGTTATCATTTTTTATAATAGAAAATATGAATGGCACGGTGGAAAATATATAGAGATATTTAGTTTAGTTTTGTGTAATGGCCATGATGTGTTATTCTAAAGCATACATAAGGATATTTTATTCTGACTTTTTAGTAATGGCAGTGGTGACATGGCTGCCAGGGAAAGGCACTATCGAATTGGAGGGGAAGAGCGATGGGTATGGAAGTATTCGGAAGCGATGCCCTCAACGGAGGATCGCACGTTGTATTTATATTTATAACTTATACATAGATATAGGGCAGTACACGGCAATCATTACCGGAAATCGAAGAGCTGCCGTGTGCAAGAACATTCGCCGTGCCCTAGGAGTCGGGCACACGGCAACAAGCGGCTTCGCCGTGTGTCGAGAGACAAGACACACGACAGAAGCGCAACACACGGCGGACACACATTCACCGCGTGCCCATGTGTTGGCACACGGCAAAGATGACCGTTCGCCGTGTGCCAACGCGGCAGCACACGACGAACTAGATAACACCCAAACGATGTCAACGTCCGTTAGGGTGTCCCCTAGTTCGCCGTGTGCTGCCACGTTAGCACACGACGAACATGCACCTTTGCCGTGTGCCAACCCATGGGCACACGGCAGCGCATGCTTATTACAGTTGGCACACGACAATTGATAATTCTTTTTTTAGTTTCACCTCCATAACTTTTTTTCTACTTCATTACATGTATTGGTAGACTATGTATCAATTTAGTTCATTTCTCCCTATTTTTCTATATTTACCTAATTTGTTTCTTTATAAAGACTTTTGGAATAAGTGAAATTTAAACTACAAGTGCATAAAATAATAGACAAAATCAGTCAAAAAATATTATTCATGATATTTATGCTATGATAAGACAATATGCAGTTGTTACAATGAAATTTTGAATATCGTATGCACATACCATTACCACAACCGTCGGGTGAAATAATATCACTGTATTCTCCAAAATTCAAATGATGTCGGAAATTCAGGAAATTTGTCGGAACATCATTTTATCATGTACCAAGTATGTGATATCATCTGTGAAATCATGGTTTATTGTACTCGTGGACGGCCTATGGACGTTATGTGATGTTTGTGACGATATTTGTGATGTTATGAGACAAATGGATGATATATGTGTCCTGCGATGATATGTGCGACGAATCGATGATAATGTGATATATTTGTGATGTGTTTGATATATGTGCTGTTTGAAATATAAATGAGGTGACCGGGGCTAAAAAAACAGAAAAAAACTAAACCGGATGGTCGTTTTTGTCACACCCCTATCCCGAAAGATAGTTAAGTGTGGTACGGATCGCCTTGGGAGATGATTGACGAAACAATCATACATAGCATCACATTAACAAACATACACGATTTGCAAGTTTACATAGTTAAGTCTCGATTACAATATAGAGTTCCGAATAAAAGATACATTAGGTTCGAATTTAAGTCGTACATAGCCATGATCTTTGTTCGAGATAAAGTGCGGAAGCGAAATACACAACTCGACGATACCTAGATAACTTAAAGGAACCATGTCGGCCTAGGCCATGGCTCACTCATCATGGGTCGGAGAGCTAGGGACCCATTCAATGGTCCACTCTTTGGGCTCTTCTCCGTCCCACGCAACCTTACCACAACGATCGCAAAACCCGGCTTACGGGAAACCCGTAAATAAACATGTAGTGGCAAAGCCCGAGTATCTAGCATACTCCGCAAGTCTTACCCGTCAAATTGGCCATCTAAGACCGACTCCTAGATGCATGGGGCTTGATCGGTTCAACGTGGCATTTTGCATAAATAGCACCTATGCTAATTAGGTTGGCACTTTTATCACCTAGCCAAATTAAGAGGGTTGTCGCATAAAAGAAACTTTAATGAGCATACTAGCATTACAAGAATTTGCAATACAAATTTATATCAAGTACAAAACATCAAGCTATTCAATCTCTTTCCATTACTACACATTGCGAACTGCTCGAATCAAGTAGTACTCATTAACCGAGAGGAAACGGCGATAATTATCGAATTATTAATCCTACAGGAAAAGACCCAAATGCACGACATACGCATCATTTAAGAACACGTATGGCCACGGTTCGCGAATTCATCATAAAGTAAAACACGGGGCCACCGACCCCGAGTACACGTCCCCCTTGTGACCGTTCAACAACGCGCCCAAGGCTTAACCCGTGTATTCTCCAACGGTCCTCAACCCGTGCAACCACCGTGCCATACACATCACCTCCGGGTCGGTGAGATATCCGGCTCACTTTACAACTTACAATATACATAGGTTTACCGATCCCCATAAGAAAGGTATGCAAGTGGTACACAACTCAAACTTGTTCGCGGAGCCACAATGGGGTGTTCTCAATTTTAACCAATTTCATCATGTTCGAATTTAATCATAAGCCATGAGTGAGGTTCCCATTCTATCGTTGACTCCATAGGTATAGCATAGCATTTCTAACGAGGATATGACACATAAGCAACATAGGACGTATAGGAATTTTATGCACGTGGATTTCCAATCAACGCCTAAAACTTAAATGCACATTCATTATCCTTAATATAGTGATAAATAAAGACATTTCAAAATAATAGGAATGCACCGGGGCTTGCCTTGAGATTGATCGAAGTTAGCACTAGCCTCACAAGCGTTGAGTGTTGCAATCGTCTCTTCCGGCGGGATCAATTCGACATCGTCACCTAAGAAATGAAATGCAATGCATGAATAACATGAACACAAGGTCGATGATGAGAGTAATATATGTATGCTGTTTTTGTAAAGGTGCATATGAACAAGGTTAGTAATATTTAGCTTCATGCAATTTCTAGTATGCACCATACTTACTTGCACTCGTTAATGGGGTTAATTAAATTAACAAGTGTAGCCCTACTACTACATGAGCACAAACTTAAGTCATGGACATGAGTGCTGTGGTTCACCCTAAGTTCCGATTTAAGAGGAATTAACAAGGTATAAAAGTGCGAACCACAAGAATGCTAGGTCTAGGGGAAGTTCATCATCACATGCGATGACGATCTCCCTTTAAATCAAGAAGTTAATTCCAAAATTAGTACATGTGTGAAATACATGAAACCTTCTTACTAATCCTGTCATGAAGTGCTATGTGACATTGTGGAAAGTGAAATTTACATGAACATGCAAAAATATAATTTCTAGAGGCATAAACCATTTACACATGTGCTGAAATTACTCTTTTATGGAATTAGATCTAGGGTTAGCAAAAATAATTATTTAACATGCTCAAAAATTAACATGGGATTTTATACTAATGAACAGTACCAGGAGGAAATGAATTACCAAGTTTCATGCAAAAATAATTTACACAGATTTAATTAAAAAGTAAATACAGAGAATGCAAGAAATGCAATAACTTGAAAAATATGTAATGAAATGCAGATCTTCCAGTGCCAGAAATGCAAGTATGGTTAGGTGAAGGTTTTGGCCAAGTGGCATCAGTTTTGGATCTATAGTTATAAAGTTATGACGTAGATAAGTTTTCAGGGATTGACTTTTGTCATTTTTGTAAAAGTATGAAAACTTTCCGATCTGGCCAGATCATGTTACTTTTATGAAAGTGTAGGTTTCTTAGTTTCCAAAACATTTTAATTTGTAATTTTTTGACATTTCAAACGGAAGATATGAATTTTTCAAACTCAAACGAAGTTCGGGTATAATTACGAAATTGCCACTAGGGCAATTTTGAATGGGGCGGCGCGTGCTCCGGCTGACGGCGGCCGGCGCCGACAAGCTCGGGCGTGGCGGCGCTACGCTGCAGCTCAAGCTCTGCGCTTTGGTGGGAATGATGTGCCCGGCGTGGGGAGCACGGTGGTGGGGTCTACGGGGACTCGCGACGACCGGAGATGGGTCGCGGCGAGCGCCGGCGCCCGCGGGGACTCCGACGGCGACGTGCATCTAGCGCAGGGGGAGAGAGGAGGAGGGAGCTGGTCCGGGAGCACCACCCGAGCACGGGGAGTCGTGGGGTGGGCTCGGGCGGCGTCGAGGCGGACCGTGGTGGCGGCTCGACGGAGAGGGTGGCGGAGCAGGGCGACGACGGCGGCAATTTCTCCAATTCCCGGCGACTCGTTGCACGGGAAGGGAGCGCGGCAGTGGGAACCTGCAGGGGGACCTTGTGCGCGATTTGGCGAAGAGGGACGGGAGGCGTAGCTTGCCTAGGCGACGCGCGACGTGGAGGCGGCCATGGTCGTCGCGGCGGACGGCGGCGGTGCTCTCGTCGATTCGCGCGCGAGCGAGGGGAAAAAGGCGGGGCAGCGGTGCGAAAAGGAGCAGAAGAAGATGGGGAAGCGACTTGTGGCGGAGTTGGGATGGGAGGTTGGCCTTTGTGCCATTTTCTAAGGGGAGGGAGGACGGGCGGCGGGGCGGCCGCGGCGGGGGGGCGTTCGCCTTCAATTCCGGCCGCTCCTGTTGGCCGGCAGGTACAGGGGCGGTTGGGGAAGTGGTAGGAGGTGGCGTGGCGATGGGACGGGGCAGGCACGCGCACGGGCGGCGGCCGGGCTGGCCGGACCGGCGAGCGGTGCCGCCATTGCCCACCGGGCAATGAGCTCAATTCGGATTTTCAAATTTTGAATCTGCGGTTCGAAAGTTTGGACGAAATTCATAGTTCTGGTGCTCCAAAATTGGAAATAAAAATATGTGAAGCTCCAGCATAATGTGCTTTAATTTTGATCTTATAGTTTGAATTTCTAAATTTGTTTCCGAAAATTCATAAACGGAGGCATTTCAGATTTGAATTTGAATTTTTGGGCATTCGAAACTTTGTTCAAAAATTTTGTAAAAAAGCTGTAAATTCACCTTTTTACATGAGCAATGCAGTGGTGCAAAAATATGTGGGTGGTGCGTTTATAACTTTTGCACTTATCTTAGGGCTAGGGTTTAGGATTAGGGTTTGATCTAGGTTTTTCCTTTTCTCTTTTATTTTTCTTATTTTTCTTTTGGGTGATTAGCATTAGTGCCCCATTAGTGATGTCATTAGGGTTCTAATTACTTGTTTAGCCCCAATCGTGACATGGGATGTCACAGTTTTGCCGTGTGCCAGGGGCCCGGCATACCGCAAAGTGACCATACTCGACATTTCAGTTTGGTCGCTTTGCCGTGTGCCAAGGCGAGCACACGGCAAGTGACTATATATTTGCCGTGTGCCACACCCCACGGCACACGGCAAAGTCCATATTTCATCATGTGCCGCGCCTATGGCACACGACAAATTGCAAATTATTTCGCCGTGTGCCACGCATATTGGACACGGCAAAGGGAAAACTATTTCGCCGTGTGCGGATGATCCGGCACACGGCAAAAAATTTGACGGCGCTGTTATTTTCGCCGTGTGTTGAGCTTGGCGCACGGTAAATACTTCGTCGTGTGCCTGTTCTTTGGCACACGGCGAAGACGGCTTTGCCGTCTAGGAATGCAGCCGTCGGGAATTCGCCGCGGGCCACCTACGACAAACTTGTTTGCCGTGTGCAAAAGACCCGTGTGCCGGCACACGGCAGCTCCTCGATTTCCACTAGTGAATACATCCGGTTAGGACTAGAACAAAGATTAGATTCTATCTCTAATGGAATTAGTATACACGGTATATCCTAACCTACAGGCGTAAGCGATAATATTGTCAATGGGGGATATTGGACATGCTGTGTGACGCTCGTGTTCTTTGTTCAGGGAGACAAGGTTTGACGGTGCTCGTGTTCTTTGTTGTGGGACCTGCACTCTGTTTTCTCTCCAACTGACCACACCTGGCTCCACTGTCGATCGATCTAGCTCGTTCCCTACAGCTGATCCGGTTCATCTTGAGCAACGACGCCATGGTACACCAGCTGCGGAAATGAGAACATCCCAAAGTCCCACATCAACTTCGATGCCTGCGTCTTCCCAATCATCAAGGCCACCTCCGAGTCAGACGGCGGTTCGTAAATCGAGATGCACATTGTACTACTATAGCAAAAACTCACTGTAGCCACAGTTGGGGAGGGGGCTCTACAGCCACGGACCGTGGCTATGTTTTCGAGACTACAGAAAATCATCTGCAGCCTCGAAAAACAGGTCACCCGTGGCTAACCTAACCGCGGCTATAGGACACCACTATAGCCACGGTTGCCAAAGTGAACCGTGGCTATTTACTTTTTTAATAATAAAAAATAAATACATATTAGAAATAATAAATTACAATTACATAACATTAACTATGATTCCATCACATTAATATTTACAAATATTTACAAAATCCATCAAAGATTTAATAATGTGAACATGACAATGTTTTTTCAAACTAAGTCTACACAATACGAATCTTCAACAACATCGGGCTCGTACGGTCGTTTCGTGCCGCACCACTCGAAAAGTGCCCGATGCTCCTTTCTTAGATGCTTTCGTACCGTCGAGAATCCTTTCTTGGAGATTTCATTCAATATGTTTCTGTCCGTTATCAATACCTTTTCTAGACTTTTTGTTCTCTGTCAATAAATACATAAAAGTCGGTACATGATAGATAAAAAAACAAAAAGAATGCAAACTAAACAGATGCAATCTTAGCGTACCTCCTCGGTGGTCTCATGGGTGATGACATTCAAGTAGGATGCAGCGGAGCTCGAATACGCACATGCGTAGTATCCACGGTGCAAACTATCTTTTACTTGCTTAATGCATCTGTTAAATAGAGTGAAGTAAAAAACATCACTCTATTTCAATGATAGCAGGATAAAAAAATTAGATGTGACGCGTGTCTTAACGTAAATTTGTGACGAAAGTATATTTGTTTCCGAATTCTACAACGCGCCACCTTCGGGTTCTTTACGTAGTTCAAATAAGCACTATTGCATGAAATTATCGCTATTTAATTGTACGTCTGTACTTACTAATTTATAACGCTCACGATATCTACGTAGCGATTGGAGTCGTAGTCAAGGCTATCCAAGACTAATAGATATCCAATTTTTGGCATGATCGGAAAACAAATCCAATGACCACTGCAACAAAAGATCGTATTAGTTAGTATGCCATCTATCTTTACGATCGACGAGAGGAAGGTAGTGGTCGAACTTACTCGAAGTGGTAAGGCGCGTAAATGGCGTGACAATCCTGTCATTCCCCGAAACACCTGTAAATATAACCTGCAGCTCGATCCCTAGCTTTTGTCCTCATGGTGTCCTTCGGTTCTCGTAACTCTTGTGGTGTCTTGTCCTTATATATCTTGTCTTTCTCATTTATCCGGGGTTGATCGCACTTTGATTGATCAAGCTCGGATTGAGGTACCCAACCTTCCAATCGGGTCTGTCGTATCTCTTCTTTTGAAATGTTGAATTCAAGCTACATTAAAAGAAAAAGACAAGTGTGTAACATGTACTGCAAAAAGTAGAAAACAAGAAAAAGAAAGATGGAGGCACTTACATGCACCACAAGGTTACGAAGGTCGTGTCCATCTCGCCGAGGCGAAACATAGTGTGCATTTCATTGAAATATAGTCCAAGGCGAGTAAACGGTATCGTTGAACACGTCATTCGAAAGCGTACAGGTGATCACATCCACTCCTTTCGCTGCCGCTACCTACCGATCATGCAGCTTCCGCATCTCCCACGGTAGGTTTGACAATATGTTTTTAGATACGAGGGGTTTGCCAAAGATGAAATTTGGGAAGTCCTCATTCTCGTCACGACCCTCAAATATGTCATCATCGTAATGTACCAATTGACGAGGTTCCGTGATTGGTTGCGTGGGTCCCTTCCTCATTCGCTCTAAGTATTTCGTGACTTGTTCAGAGTTGCGGCTTTGACGGATCCCGTAACGTCCTGCTACTCCGGGTCGGGCCCGCTTACCCCTGGCAGCTTAATAGGCCTTCAAGATTTCCCCACGGACCAACACTAGACTTTTCTCGAGCACTTTGTCCTCACTCATGCACACCCTGGAATCTTTTCCCGGTCGGTCACCCATCCCTAAATTGCTCTAGGTCAAGCACGCTTAACCTTAGAGTTCTTTAGGGATAAGCTTCCGGGAAAGAAGTTGCAACTTGTTGACATGAGTATTCTATCAATCGTATTAAGCCCCGGGCCAGGATGTTACACACTTACCCCTTAGAAGACCGACGTCCTCGTCGATCAACCCCGAGCTAGGAACTTCCTCTCTTGCCCACGTCCATGTGTCCATCGCCAGCCGCATGTGCCATGCTCGTGTGACCACTCCGGGCCCACACCAGCCATGCACACCATGCCTGCACACGTACAACACACACGCCCGTGAAATCGCGAGAGTCGGCTCGATACCATTTGTAACGTCCTGCCACTCCGGGCCGGGTCCGCTTACCCCCGGCAGCTTAATAGGCCTTCAAGATTTCCCCACGGACCAACACTAGACTTTTCCGAGCACTTTGTCGTCACTCATGCACACCCGGGAATCACTTCCCGATCGATCACCCATCCCTAAATTGCTCCGGGTCAAGCACGCTTAACCTTATAGTTCTTTAGAGATAAGCTTCCGAGAAAGAAGTTGCAACTTGTTGACATGAGTATTCTATCAATCCTATTAAGCCCCGGGCCAGGATGTTACGGATCCACCCCCGCAGTGTAATCATCCTAGGGATTAGAGGAGTAAACTCCTTCCGAAGAGGCTCGATAAACCGAGTCTCTTCATCCAAGGCTAGGGTTTCACCTTCCGGCACGACGGAGGGGGTACATTGCCCTTCGAGGCTCGACAAGGGGGACTATTTGTTGCCGAGGCTCCTCATAGCCGTGTACTCGTGGAGGTTTCTTGCTGCGGGCTGTCCGTGAGTATAGGACTCATAACCGCTTCCTGTCCTTGGTCATCTTGTTCCTTAGCGTCCGAAGCAGCACCCGACAAAGGAGACGGTTCTCCTGCTCCAGCCTTCATCCCCATGAATTGTTGATTCTCATGAACCGACCCGTGTCCGGACAAGGGGGAGGGGAAACTCGTGGTTCCGAGAGCACAACCTCACGCCGTTTCCACATGATGAACGAACCGATAGCATCATGTAGAGTTATAATCCCCGCGTCGGTATGGGGCACTCAATCTCGTGCTCCTCACATCCTTGGTTGACCCCTCGACGGTGACACGGACGTACCCGGGTGGAATATCCATGTTGTGGATTGTTCATCCCGGAAGTGCTCTACCGGTTGCAACCTTCATGGTCTTTCCCTTGTAACCAAACGGCACATGAAGCTCACAAGGACATTCTTGCGTTATCACTTCTCCTTCTAACGGGGAGGTAAAGCTAGGCGAAGTGGTTGGGACCGTATGAGTCATACCGGGGATACTTCCACTTCGCATGTCGGCTTGGTACATCTCCATCTGTCTCCTCCACTCTTCCTTGTCCCTCTCCTCCTTATCTTTCTTGTAAAATTTATGTTTTTTGTACAACGAGGCGGAAGAGCTAGAGGAGAAACCCTCTTTCCAAGTTGCCTTGGAGGACACCGCTCGCACCCGCCCGCCATGCTCTTTGGTCCCCACAGCAAGAGAGAGTTGGTCTCTCGTGATATTCGGATTGAATAACACCAGATCGCGTCTGCGACTTAATGTCAGCCGTCAATTGCTGGATAACTTGCACCGATTCCGCGTCCATCGAAATAATCTCCTCATTTTCATCCATCTTAGAGTGCGCACGGGTCCAATTTTTAGCACGCGGCTCGAGGCCCTCTAGTGGATCAGGCTTCCCTTCCGCACGGAGCTTTTCTTCCATCGCCTTCCACTCCGAATTTTTTTCTTGTAGCCGCCGGGCCCAAGTGTGGCTTGTACTTATTTTTCCTGTTCAGCTCTAACATCTTTGTACTAAGGTCCTTGGCAGGTCCAGCTATCTTCTGCTGAACAAATAGTTTCCAGTCCTGTGGACTTATTTGACTATAATCGTCAAAGGGTGTTATGCCACGTTTCACATAATGGCAGTTTAGTCGGGACCTTCATTCTCGAAAGATATGTGACATTGCGGTCAGCGTTGCCTTCTTGACTTTCTCGAGGTCCGCTGGTGGGAAGAGGATGTGTGATCTAACGGCATTCCACATTTCCTCTTTGCGCTCTTGAGGATCCACCTTCCATTCGGTCCAGGTTATTTTGCATTTCTCCCCGACAACAACACCACAATGGTTCCGCCATTTTGCATGGATACCCATTGGTTCAACAGGCTCCCGATCGGCGGGGTCCGAGTGTTGTCACCTCATATGTGCCCTCAGCCTTGTTCGCGGACCGTTTACCCCCACGCTTGCGCTTTTTGGGGGACTTATGGACCGCTATGTTCTCACTACAAGAAAAAAGGGGTGTTGCCACGGGTGATATTTAGTGGCGGTAGGGTCATATTAGTTGCAATACATCACAATAGTCACAAAACTCATTTCGTTGGAGACCGTGGCAAGTAGTAGCGTGGCAATAGGCTTTAGCAACCATTTTTTTGTTTCGTTGCAACACCTATGGTTATTGCCACGAAATAAAATGTTATAATCAATAGATTATGCAACAACATACTCTGTTGCAATAAATTCTTGTTGCAACGACATATAGTGGGTCCAAAAAGAAGAAAAAAATGTGCATATACATTCTCGAGCTAAGATTTTGCTGCAAACATGAGTCGAACTCAAGACCTTTATACTTGGGGGATTGTACTCTACCACTACACTAGTGTCACTATATATGACTATGATGGAAATATTATTTTTTTATCATGTCTCATGGCGTGGAAATATTTGTGAGAAATTGTTGCAAAAGCTAAAAATCGTAGCAATAGATAGTGTGTGTTGCAACAACATCTTGATTGTTGCAATAACTTTCTTTCTTTTGCAACAAAATTTCAAGATCTAATGCAACAAAATATTTTTGTTGCAGTTGAAACTATCTATTGCCACGACAAATCAATTATTGCAATAATGTTGGTATATTGCCACGAAAATATTGGGATTCATGGAACGATTATGCTTTCGTTGTAATAGACGCCCCTATTTCGCAACAATTATCATTTTGTTGCTATTGAGACACATCTCTTGCAACGAAATTTATGGTTTTTGCAACAAAAGCTATTTCGTGGCAATATTATACATGTATCGCAACCATAGATGCAAATTGTTACAATAGGACCTATCTATCGCAACCCAAATTTTTTTGTTGTAACGTGGCTCGTGGCAAAAGCCTAATTTTCTTGTAGTGTCTCCGTTTTCTCCTCATGAGGTGTGTCTTCGCAAGTCATGGAATGTGTCGCTTGTGCGGCCAAGGCACGACGAACACTTCGTTAAGGAACCTACCATATAAAGAATCATTGAAGCTCAGTAATATGCTAATATGGGAAACATGAAATATTTAAAGAAAGAATCACATTTGACGTGATACCTCTTCCGAGGGCACGTAATCTGGGTCCTCATTAATACCCCTAGGTTCACGACGCTGGGGGAGGGGGTGAGGATCCTCCGGTTCTTCCCATTCTCCACTTGACGAGGAGCTTTCATGGTTCATATTCACAACATCCTCTTGTGTATACTTGGATCGGGGGCTGTCTTCCGGATTATCTTGTAATGGTATCTTGTCCGCCATTATAGGATTTGATACCTTTAGCGTAACAATGAAAAGAATTAGTAGCAAATAATTAGAGAAAAGAATTAAAATAGAGAAAAGATGATAGAAAAGGATTATTTAGCATTGGCATCGAACATGGATAGCATCGGAATCAAATAGTAGAAGAGGAAGACGAGATAGGACATACAATGTAGAACACTTTCATAAGAAAGGCAGGTGCACACTATGCAATGCATACCATAATTGTATGCATCTTGATCGTCGACCCCATCCACTCCAAGTATTCTTTGTTTACCGGGAATAACAATGTGCTTCTTCTCATCCTTTGGATCGAGTATATACAACACTTGTTCTGCTACCTTAGCAAGTATCCACGGGTCATCTTTATAACCTACATTCTTTAGATCGACGACGGTTAACCCGTATTCATCGACCTCCACCCCACTTGGGTGTTTGACCCATTTGCATTTGAAGACAGGAACTTGCAAATCTGGTCCATAGTTCAGCTCCCAAATTTCCTCTATGTTTCCATAATATGAGGCGTAATTGTTATCCTCATCAAGGGCTTCAACTCGAACTCCGCTGTTTTGACACTTACTTTTCGTGTCCTTCTTTGAAGTGTGAAAAATAAAACAATTAATGTCGTACGCCTGATAAGTCACCACAGTCTTTGAACATCGAGCAGCTAAAATTCTCAATATTTTCTCATCCATCGAGTCTCCACGTGGAAGGTCTTGACTCTCGAACCATGATGTGAAAGTTTTCTTGTGCTCCTGTACTAACCATGCACCGCTTTTGCCCTGAACATTGTTTAGTTCAAGCTCCTCAATGTGTTTTGGGAAATAAGGGGCAACGATACGTGATTGTTGCAAGTACAGTAAAATGGGCTTTGTCAACTTGTTTATATTCGCGGCCGGTCAATGATTTTCGTCCTCGTATACCTTTTCCACTTAACCTTCCCTCATGATGAGACACGGGTATACCAATAGATCGACCGTCTTTAATATAATCTGCACAACACTCAATAATCTCCTCGGTGGTGTAGCCCTCAATCATTGAACCATCGGGATGACAACGAGTACGTACATAGCGTTTCATAACATACATGAACCTCTCGTAGGGGAACATATGATGCATGTAGACGGGGCCCAAAGTAGATATCTTGTCAAAAATATGAAGCATGAAGTATTCCATAGTATCAAAATAGGATGGCGGGAAGCACATCTCGAGCATGCACATTGTTTCTTTTATGTGGGTTCGTAGGTTACCCAACTCGTGTTTATTGAGACTGCGTTCCAGAAGTAGCACAAACGAGTTATAGTCAACTTCAACCATTCAGATTTCACAGCTACGATGACGATAGCCGAAACACCGAAAGTAGTGTGTGACGATCGTGAGTGTTGTAACCACTTATCTTTAAGTCTTTCATGTCCATGAGATTTTGGAAATTCGATGAGAAACTGGTCGGTGCTTTAATCCCGTGTAGACACTTCAAGAATGCTATTTTCTCCTCACGCGTTAGGGTATAGCAGGCTGGCGGGAGGTAGTACTTTCCGTTCGCGCTTTCTTGCGGATGGAGCTCCGGCCTAATATTCATCTCTACAAGGTCTCTACGTGCGTTCAATCCATCCTTTGTCTTACCGGGTAGGTCAAGTATAAGGCCGGTAGTGCTGCCAAATACACTTTTCCCAATGTGCATCCAGATCAAATGCGTGAGTCACTTCCAATTCTTCCCAGACTCGGAGATATCCGTAGAATATAGAAAGCTTATAATCCGCCGTTGCAGCTTTTGACTTTGCAACTCCCTTCACGGCCTTTCCAAATGTAGCTTTAATATTTTTTGTCTTATCAAAAACATCCCTAGAGGTCCAACGTCGAGGTTCTTCGCCGGTCTGAATCGTATCATCAAATTGTTTGGCCATCCGTTGATACGGGTGGCTCCGATGTAAGAATCGACGATTTCGAGTGTATACTTGTCTTCTTAAATGATGGAAGATACACGTGTGATGTATCATCAACACAAACAAAGCATGCCTCCTTTCCTTTCACCTAGCCGAAAGCGCCCTTAACGCCGGGGAATCAGTTACGGTCACGAAAATGATCGCTTTCAACGTGAAGTAGTCTCTTCGGTGCTCATCCCACATACGCACACCTTCCAACCATAGTTTCTGCATGTCTTCAAACAATGGTTCCAGGAAGACATCTATGTCGTTCCCAGGTTCTTTCGGTCAAAATATAAGAATGGACAATAATATGTACTTCCTCTTGTGGCACAACCATGGCGGGAGGTTGAACATTGTAAGCAGCACGAGCCAAACGCTGCGAACGTTCCTCGTCATACCAAAAGGGTTCATTCCATCCGTACTCAATGCAAACCGTATATTTCTTGGCTCGTGCGAGAAATCGTCACGGTGGTTACGATCGAAGTTTTTCCACTAGGTTCCATCCGATGGATGACTCAGCTTATTAGGGTCCCTCTTACGTGTATGCCATGTCATCAATTCAGCATCTCTTGGGTTGACAAATATTCGTCTTATGCGATCGACCACCGGTAGGTACCACATGACCAAGGCTAGAACCTTACTATCATCGTCGCTACCATTGACAATACTCGCTTTTCTTCCTCTTCCTGTCATTCTTCCCCCTCTTATTAGTTGTGTCTACATCATACTCCTCATTCGTCTTGTAACGATTTCGTTTGCACCTTGGGCATCTCACGAGGTCCTTGAACTTCTCCCCGGTATAATATACAATGATTTGGACATGCGTGGATTTTTTTACATCTAGCGACATTGGAGATATCAGTCTCTTAGCATAGTATGTGTTTTTTGGTAACAAGTTTGGCTTCGGCAGTGTATCCGAAAGAAGATCCAACAATTCGGTGAAACCGGCATCCGACCACCCATGGATGGCCTTCGGTTTCATGAGTTCGAGAACCGTACGTAACACAGTATTCTCTTTAGAACATCCCTTAGACTCCTCAAACAATAAATCCTTTGATGCCTTCTCTATCGTTGCAAAATTATCAAGTCCTCTTGTTGTCCTTGCATTGAGTAAAACTTGCGGCTCAACATGACATAACAATTCCTCAACATCAAAATCAGTACATTGTTCTTCTTCGACATGAAAATCAAAAGTCTCGTCAACTTGGACAAACTGTTCTTCTTCAATTTCAATCGGCTGTAACTCAACTTCGACCGGCTCGTCTTCTCCATGCTTTGTCCACCACGTATAATTCTCCAGGAAACCCCTCCCGACTAAGTGAGATTTGATTACAAGTGTATCTGTCCATAATTTTTGATTCTTGCAGTCCACGCATGGACAATATATTTCTTGTCTTCCTAGACGCTTAGCATGCTCGGCAGCCCTCTTGAGAAATACATCGACTTGACCTCGGAAATATGCACTTAATCCCGACTCTTCGTACATCCATGTTTTATCCATCTAAACAAGCATTACGCGATTATAAATTATAATAAATTAATTACTAAATCAAATAATTACCAAGTATGAATAGTAAGTTTTTTTAGAAAATATAAGGAAACTAATATATTGCATAACATAATGTGCTAGAATTAATAATTACTAAATAATCTATTTACCATTATAAATATTATATATTTATAGAAAATATAAGGGAACTAATATATTGCATAAGACAATGTGCTATCATATATAAAAACCCACTACACAAATTATTATTAATTGACTCGATTTTTTTAATAATTAAACTGTGCTCCGGGGGTCTCTCTCAAGAGAGCATAAAGTAGATCTTAAATTGATTGACATGAAAAAGGCTTGTAAGACATGATTTTTTTGTATGCAACACAAGCACATGAAATATGAGCTTATTATACACAACTCAAAACAACAAAAACCTACAAACATGGAGGAATTTGACAAAATGAAATCAAAACCTAGGTCAAATGGTAATTCAAAATTCTCCATGATTACAACACTATAGCAACAAATAATACATGGGATGAGTTTCCCTTACCATGGAGAACAAATTTCTGCAAAAAAAATGAGATCAAAACCTTCCCCCTCGGTTTTCATTTTTTCCTCAATTTTCGAGCCGCCATACTTGGACTGAGCTCCTATTCGGTCCATACGCGGCCTTTTATATTGTACAAAACAATAGCCACGGTCCACTTCTTCAACCGTGGCTATAGAAGAAACTTTAGCCACGGTTGGTGACGTGGACCGTGGCTATTGGTGGAGGCCACTATAGCCACGGTTCACAAAGCTAACCGTGACTATAGTGGCCTCTATAGCCACGGTCTAAGGACACGATGAGACCGCACCCAACTATAGTCACGGTCGATTTTGCTTACCGTGGCTATAGGGTTTTAGGCTACGTGGCTACAGTGAGTTATTGTTATATACGTGCAACGTGCCTATATATCCGAGCCCAGCGGAACGAAGCAAAAGAGCCTCAAGAAAAAGTCAAACCTCGGGGGACTGCCCGATAATTGACCCGTCCATTCTCAATCGAGGCACGGGCGGCTGAGCTGCAGGGGGCCGGCGCGGTGAAGTTGCAGCAAAACACCCTACATGACGGACCGCGAGCTCCAGCGTGAGGACTACAAGGATCGGTAAGTCTTTGTAACCCACTTCATGTGTGCAGTTTCTTGGAATGACTCAAATGTCCACTCCCCACTTTCTGATGCCATTGCCGCATGGAATTTCTCGGGATGCTAATCATCTCTTCTTCCATGTACTGGTCCAGCTGCAAGGAGAATTTTCATGGCTCGGGCAGTGCCGAACCCTCCTCTGCAATGGTGCTGCAACAACTCAAAGATGCGTTGCCGGAGAAGCCGTCCTACCCTTCTGAAGTTATTTCAGTCTCGCAGACAGCTCCTAGGGGAAGGTATCAGAGGTAAAGCTCCTGTATAGCCTCTTGCGTGTCACCTTTTTATTAGTTGCTCTCCGACCATGCCACTTGGGCATTTGCATTGCGTGTCAAGTCTATCTCTCCCAGCTACTTAAACGTGATGGTTTGCCATAGTTTAATGGAACTAGAACATGGTGCCACCTGATTGTTTCTTGTTGATTAATTTAATTATACCCAGATGTCACACCCATTGAACATTTTTTTTAACTATAATGCTTGGTATTTGTTACTGACCCTCATTTTTCTATGACATAGGAGTAAAGTCGGTTGGGCTTCCAAGGAAAGGAGCACTCCTGAATACAACAGAGATGACCATTCTTGGCGGTTTTCAGATAATCATCCCACAGCACAGACTACAAGCAAGATAATAGATAATTATATAGCTGCCTATGCAGTTTCAACTGTTGTCTGTTCACTAAAGAAAAAGAAATCTCCAGCGGAAAGGAATGCAATTCGAGACAAAAGAGCTGCACAAAGACAACAGGCCTCACTGAACCACGCTGAGACAGCACTGCGTAAATATAACAGAGCAAACAACACCAAGGTAACCACACTGCAACCACTCCCTTGCCCCTTATCCATGTCTGGCAACTATTATCTGATTATTATTGAATGTAGATTTTATATGGACTGTAATTTTTTTTTTCAGTTTGAGCTGGTGGAGATAACAGTAATGGCTCTGTTTTTTGAGTTTGGTGGGGGCTGCTACCATTATAATTTCACGGCTAAGACTGAGAACCACCACTCTGTCAGTAACAGTACTAAACTTTTTTTTGCTGAAATTAATTGTATTCTTCGAAGTGAGGAAGATGTATTGGTATGTTGTATGGTCGGGGAGGATGATGCAGGTATGGTTATTTCTCTGACAGTCTTTCATTAGTGAATCTTTTATTAACAATTGTCCTATAAAACTATTTCTTGGAATGTTATTGTTTCAAGTTATTTCAGCTTAATCCTTTAATGTTTCAGGTCACTGCTATGCCTGCGAGAACTATCGGCCTAAGATGGTTCATCCATCAAGTCGTCTATATGGTGGTGGCAATAGTACTGCAATTGATTATCCTGATGACAGCTCAAGCTCAGATAGTGATTAGCTTGTCGTGAAGGTCCAAACAGTATCGTCGAACATACTTGGTTTTAGTTTTGCATTTTTTTTACAGACACTCCCAACAATGGAACATTTGGAAATGTTGGGCACATGATACTGACATGGCATTAGTTAGTTTTTCAAATTCTCTGCTTGCATATTGTAACTTGTGATACACTGAAAAATATCTGACCGAGCAATGTGACAACGCTGCTACTGTAAGCACTATACCGACCGCTAGAATTGCACTCTGTTTTCTTCCTCTTAAACTGACCGCACCTGGCTCCTTTGTTCAGTGCTAATATGCATATATTGAAGTGGCGGCACGTTGGACTATTTGGCGGTGCAGAAATGGTATTTATTTTAACAATGTTAGCTACTCATTATTTTTGTAGGCTTTATTCAGGGGAACATATTAGTTGCGGTACTGGCGCTGCTGCAGACTGAGGATACCAGAAACAACATCGGATTTGCGTGTGCTTCCATGAAGACGGCGGCCATGGAGCTGTTTGTTAGTTTTGGTTGGAAGTTCAATAATAGACTGAGTTCCTTTTAATTTTGTTTCCCGTTGGACAGTCAGAGTTAACTGCAATTTTTGTAATAAATAAAATAATAAAAATCAGGCCATTATCTAAAAAAATATTGGCACCGAGTCAATCACTGTGCTGCTGCTGGTCACGTTGACGCTGGACGCCCACGAGGCCAGGTTTAATTTTCTGGTGCAGGCGTACCGTGACTCACCTCATGCCTTCCTCGCCGCCACGATAAACGGTGCGGTGGCTGGTCAACTGGTCTAGGTCTGGCTTTGGCCTGTCTTAATAAAGCAGGAGATGGAATGGCACTATAACAATAACATGCTATAGTCACGGTGTTGGTTGTGGGGAGGGGGCTCTACAGCTGCAGTCAGCCTTAACCGTGGGTAAGTTTTCGAGGCTACGAGATAAGCCTCGGAAAACAGGACAACCGTGGCTATAGGATGTTACAATAGCCACGATTAGATTCTTTGTAGCCTCGAGAAAACAGGACAACCGTGGCTATAGGATGCTACAATAGCCACGGTTGACATTGTCAACCACGGTTATAGGGTACCATTATAGCCAATGTCAACCGTGGCTACAATGAATATAGGGAAAATAAAAAAAACCTGCTACTGGCCCCTCGCCGTAGGAGAACAGGGGCAGCCGGATCTGCTCGCCACCGGGCCACCACTCGCCGCTAGAGAATGGGGGCAGCCGGATCCGGCCGCCTTAGGCCACCACTCGCCGTCGGAGAAGGGGGCTGCAAGATCCGGCCGCTTCCGAGCCGCCGCTCGCCGCAGGAGAAGGGGGTGACTAGATTTGGCCGCCCACGAGCCGTCGCTACCGCCGGAGAAGAGGGGCGGCCGGATCCGGTCGCCCTCGAGCCGTCGCTCACCACCGGAGAACGAGGGCTGCCCCCGAGCCATCGCTCGCCGCTTGCCCCCGGAGGACGGGAGCAACCTCCACAACAAGCCGCCTCCGAGCCCGGAAGGAGGGGAGTCGGCCGCCCCGTGCCGTCGGAGGACGGGCGCCACCTCCACCGCGAGCCGCCTTCGGGCCCGGGAGGAGGGGCTTCGGCCGCCCCGAGTCGCCGCTTGCCACCGGAGGACGAGCGCCGCCTCCGGGCCCGAGAGGAGGGGCGTCGACCGTCGGTGGCGCACCGATTTCCTGCGCTGGCCAACGGCACGGCCACCGCATCGGTAGGCGCGGAGGAGCAGGCACGCGCGAGAGGGAGGCGGCCACCCGCGCGAGACGGTGATAGAGAGGGAGCGTGGCGCGCACGTGCGCAAGGGAGATGGAGGAGCCGACGGCTTTGGGAGAGAGAGAGAGAGAGAGAGAGAGAGAGAGAGAGAGAGAGAGAGAGAGAGAGAGAGAGAGAGAGAGGGAGAGAGAGAGGGAGAGAGAGGGGAAAGGAAGAAGAATGGTTAGGGTTTGGTGGGAGATGTTGATTTTATATTGAGAGCACAAGATGGGTCATTTGGACCAAAAAAAATGTCTTCTACATTAGCGGCGGGCCATATTGTTAACCGTAGCTATTGAGAGCTCAATAGCCACGGTTGATATTGTGAACCACGGCTATTGAGCCAAACATCAATAGCCACGGTTCACAACATCTACCGTGACTATTGTGGCTTCTATAGCCACGGTTCACGAGCACTCGTAGCCCACCCCCGAAAGTGCATCTAGGCCCCTCATTTTATTTTGGATGATTGATATCAATACAATTAAATTTGGAACTAATGCTTTCATGAGAATGTGTGTAGTGAATATCCAAAGCACATGAAAGTCTAGCAAGCACAATCAAAAAGGAGAAAAGAATTGCAAAATGGAATAAATGGAGAATTTGGAAAAGACCTATCTCAAAGCTTGTGCCTCGCTTTATTTCTTTGCTTTGAGTCATAGGGATGCCGTACTACGAGAGGGATGCAAATCACAAACGTGGCTAAGAATGGAGATGCTCACAAACTCAAGAAATCCCCTCCAAACCCATTCTTTCGAACCCATCGGAAGCTCCGGTGTGGTACCGAAAGTTCCGGTAGGCTTACGGAGAGTTTTGCTCTCGGAAAAGCCATACCGGAAGTTCCGGTCCTCGGTACCGGAAGTTCCGGTAGGCTAACAGAGAGTTTTGCTCTCGGGTAAGGCCATACCGGAAGTTCGGTTCTCGGTACTCGGAAGTTCCGGTAGGCTTACGAGAGAGTTTTGCTCTCGGGAAAAGCCTTACCGGAAGTTCCGGTCCCGGTACCGGAAGTTCCGGTAGGCTAACGAGAGAGCTTTGAGCTCTCCGGAATGCCATACCGGAAGTTCCAATACGGCACCGGAAGCTCCGGTGCGGTCTAGTTTTTCCAACCCTAAACCCACGTACCGGAAGTTCCGGTACTCCACCGGAAGTTCCGGTGCGGGCCGAAGTCCGGATCTAACCCTAATTCGAACCATACCGGAAGTTCCGATACGCTATCGGAAGTTCCGGTGCGGAGTTTTCAGACAGAGCCAACGGCTCTTTTTGGGCTGTGGTATATAAGCCACACCCCCTCTCCACTCACACCTCTCTTGCACAACTCCGAACCAATACACACTTGAGCTTCACTCCATCTACTCCAAATCCTCTCCAAAAGCAAAAATTCCATCCTTGAGCTAGGATTTGAGTGAGAGACTTTGAGCAAGTGTTTGAGAGACTTGATTCCATTCTTGAGCATCTTCACTCCCGTCAAGCTTGTGATTTGGATTTGTTACTCTTGGAGCTTTGAGCTCCTAGACGGCTAGGCGTGCTCGTGAGCTCCCAACTTGTGTGGTGACGCCCGAGAAGTTTGTATTGCCCGTCCGGAAGGGACATTGATAGTGGAAAACTCAAGCTCAACCTTGGTGGTGACTTGAGGGAGAAATAGGGTTGAGAGAAACCCGGTCCTTGGTGGACTTTCTCAACGGAGACGTAGAGTCCTTGGTGGGCTTGAACTTCGGTGAAAAATCCGTGTATCTTATGCTCTCTCCCTTTTACTTACGCGTTGTTATTTATTTACTAGGTTGCTTGTTAGTTTTCCGTTGTGCCTTAAATTCCTAGAATTGCATAGGGTTGTTCCTTCCGTTCTTGCAAACACTAGAATTGTGTAGGGTTTAATTCCGCATTTATCACCCTGCACGGAAGTTCCGGTACCCTACCGGAAGTTTCGGTATTTGACGTTTTCGTCTTAGTGTTGTTTCGCAGAAATTTTTAGGTTCGCCTATTCACCCCCCTCTAGGCGACTTTCAATTGGTATCGGAGCGGGTATCTTCGTTGAAGCCTCACCGCTTGAAGATTAAAGATGGCAAATGAGAAAGATGCAATGGTTAGTGGTAGTGGTAGTGGTGAAGCACCACCTAAGGTAGCCGGTGAAAGGGGTCATGAAACCGCACCGGGAGATGGCGAGAGATGGAAATGGAAAAGGGGTTGTCCGAGGGTGGAGATGTACCTAGCGCTTTACCGATAAGTTACAACAAAACGCCATACACCTATGGTGACGGAAGAGATGAACACATTGGACCCGGCTCCGGAAGACTACCGTATTTTGATGGTCAATACTTCGATCATTGGAAAACAAAGATGTTGCTACACTTGGATTCAATGCATCAAAATGTAAGAAATGTGACTCAACATGGTTTCTTGTGGGAATGTAGAAGCAAGCCAACCGCACAAGACTTGTTCAATGTTAGGTGCAATGTGGCGGCGGCTAGTGCTCTTGTATCCGCACTTAGTCCCGCCGAGTATGAGAAGATAACCGGAATGGAGGATGCCCATCAAATTTGGTTGAAACTTGAATTGGTTCATGAGGGCATTGATAGTGTGAAGGAGTCTAAGCTAGAAGGGCTTAGAGAAGATTTTAACTACTTTGTCATGAGGTCGGATGAAGGGCCAAGGGAAGCCCATGATAGGATGATGAGGATAGTGAACATGAGAAGAGCACTTGGAGAAAAAGTATTGGACTTGGATGTGAATAGAAGGTTGCTACAAGCCTTGCAAGCATGGGATGCCAACATAGTGTCCAACATAAGAGACAAAGATGGTTTTAGATACTTCACAACCGATGAAGTGATTGGGAAGGTAATCTCCCAAAAACAGCAGATTGACCAAGGGAATAGGATCAATGCATTGCTCAAGGATAAAGAAAAGGCTAGTGGGAGCAAGAATGATTTGGCTCTCAATGCCGAACAAGAAAAGAAGAAGAAGGTGGTTGAGGAAAGTGGTGATGATAGCGATGATGAAATGGCTCTCTTTGTGAAAAGATTCAACAAGTTTATGTCAAAAAGGAGCTCCAAGAAAAATGACCAAGACAAGAGCAAGTTGAGGAAGGCCAAGAACAAGTGCTATATTTGTGGAGACAAAGGTCACTTCATGGCGGAGTGTCCGGAGAACTACAAGAACAAGCAAAACAAGAAGGGGCACAAGAAATACAAGAAGCATAGAAAGTACCGTCGGGGTGAAGCACACATTGGACAAGAATGGAACTCCGATGGATCATCTTCCTCCTCCGAGTCGGAATCCGATGAAGAGAAGGGAGGCATTGCATCACTTGCTATTGGGCTAACACCGACCAACTCCTCCTTGTTTGGAAGCTTGACCGATGATGAAGATGACACCGGACACAAGTGCATGATGGCTAAAGGCTCTAAGGTAAATGCTAATGAAAGCTCTCAAATTCCTAACATGTTTGATTTGTTGGACATCATTGAGTAGGAAAAGGAGACCAATGAGAGGCAAGAGGAGCTTCTTGAGAAACAAGAGGAAATGCTTGTTCAAGAGAAGCAAAGGGTGCTTGAACTTGAAAAGCTCCTAGAAGTTGAGAGGAAGAAGAATGAGGACTTGGTAAAGTCTCTCAAAGTGGTTGAAGAAAATAGTGAGACACTTAAGGTACAAATGTGTCACTTCAAGAGAAGTGTGATGACTTGCAAAAGGATCACAATTCTCTCAAAGTGCAATTTGAGGAAATTAAGTGTAACACTACTTCCTCTCAATCTTCGTCTTGCCCCCCATCTAGCAATGAATGTACTAGGTGCAACAAGATTGATGTTGAAGCTTGTACAAGAAACATCAAGACCATTGGAGACTTGAAGAAGCAAGTGCAAGAACTTCAACAACAAGCACAAAAGAAGATGAAGGCCATTGATGATGCCAAGGCCGAGTATGCAAGAGGTGCATACACCAATGTGAGACGATCACATGTGAAGGATGGCATTGGATACAAGCAAGGTGACAAGCATAATGCAAGAATCAACAAGAACGGCACCGAATTCATCAAGTTCACCAAAGAGGGTGAATATCAAAAGAAGCAAGTCAAGAGGGAGAAGCAAATCAAGAACACTAACAAATCTTCTCTTATTTGTGATTTGCGTACTAACGTGCCTAACCCCTCTTGTGCTCTCTTTTATGATTTTAATGCGACCTATGTGCTAATGAGAAACAAGCATGGTCGTGTCTATGCAAAATATGTTGGGCCACGCAACAAGACCCACAAATCTTGTGTGTGGGTGCCCAAGACACTTGTTACTAATGTGAGAGGACCCAAGCAAATTTGGGTACCTAAAAACAAAGTATAAATTGTTTTGTAGGAATACTCCTCCGGTGGTTCATCATGGGTGGTCGATAGTGGATGCACCAATCATATGATCGGAGACAAGAAAATGTTCGAATCCTTTGAGCCAAGCAAAGAAAGAAATGAGTACATCACCTTTGGAGACAACGGAAAAGGCTATGTGTTGGGTTATGATAACATTCCTTTAACTTTTCCGCATTCTCTTTCGAAGGTTATGCTTGTGGATAACGTTGACTTCAATTTGTTGTCTATCTCACAACTTTGTGGAATGGGCTACAATTGCTTGTTCAACGACAAGGGTGTGATTGTCTTAAGGAGAAGTGATGGCTCGATTGCTTTTGAGGGTGTGCTCAAAGGGAAGCTTTATGTTGTGGATTTCACCGCGGATAAAGCAAAACTTGACACATGCTTGGTTGCAAAGTCCGACATGGGATGGTTGTAGCATAGACGACTAGCCCATGTCGGTATGAGAAATCTTCACAAACTCCAAAAGGGCGGTCACATTCTTGGACTAACGGATGTTTGTTTTGAGAAAAATAAAATTTGCGAGTGCATGACAAGCCGGAAAACAAGTTGGAGCATCACATCCATCCAAGAACATAGTGACAACCACAAGGCCGTTGGAGATGCTTCACATGGACCTCTTCGGTCCCATTGCATACATTAGCATCGGCGGTAACAAATATGGACTTGTTATTGTTGATGATTATTCTCGCTTCACGTGGGTATTCTTTTTGTGTGATAAAGGTGAAGTAAAGGACGTACTCAAGACATTCTTGAAAAGAGCACAAAATGAATTTGAAGTGAAGATCAAGGCCATAAGGAGTGACAATGGCATCGAATTCAAGAACACTCAAGTTGAAGAGTATCTTGATGAGGAGGGCATCAAGCATGAGTTTTCGGCACCTTACACACCTCAACAAAATGGGGTGACCGAAAGAAAGAACCGCACACTCATAGAGATGGCAAGAACCATGCTTGATGAATACAAGACCTCCGACCGCTTTTGGGCCGAAGCAATCAACACCGCATGACATGCCTCAAACCGATTGTATCTTCATCGACTCTTGAGGAAAACAGACTCTTGAGGAAAACACCATACGAGCTACTAACCGGTAAAAAGCCTAACATCTCGTACTTTCGAGTTTTTGGGAGCAAATGCTTCATGCTCAACAAGAAACCCAAGACTTCAAAGTTCTCCCCTAAGGTTGATGAAGGTTTCTTACTTGGGTATGGTTCAAATTGTCACGCCTATCGTGTCTTCAACAAAACCACCGGTTGTGTTGAAGTTTCACGAGACGTGACGTTTGATGAATCTAACGGCTCTCAAGGGGAGTAAGTTGTTATCAATAATGCAGATGTTGAGGCTCCTAGGCAAGCAATCAAAAGAATGGCACTTGGTGATGTGAGACCGCAAGAACCACAAAGTAATCAAGATCAACCTCCTCCCTCAAGTCAAGACCAACAATGCACTAATCATGATCAAGTGGATAAAAATCAAGAAGTTGGTAATGAAGATCATGCTCAAGCACAAGATGATGAACCCACATCGCATGATCAAGAGGTTGAACAAGACGGCGGTCAAACAAGCTCACATCCACCACACCCAAGAGTGCACCAAAGTGTGTAACGTGATCACCCCGTGGAACAAATTCTTGGAGACATAGAAAAGGGGTAATCACTCGTTCTCGTGTTTGCAATTTTTGTGAACATTACTCTTTTGTCTCTTCTTTGGAGCCATTTAGAGTAGAAGAAGCACTCGAGGACTCGGATTGGGTGATGGCCATGCAAGAAGAATTGAACAACTTCACAAGAAATGAAGTTTGGACTTTAGAAGAAAGACCAAGAAGCAAGAATGTTGTGGGCACCAAGTGGGTGTTCCGCAATAAGCAAAATGAAGACGGCGTTGTAACGAGGAACAAAGCAAGATTGGTGGCAAAAGGATATTCACAAGTAGAAGGATTGGACTTTGATGAAACCTATGCCCCCGTGGCAAGACTTGAATCAATAAGAATACTACTTGCCTTTGCCACTCACCACAACTTCAAGTTGTACCAAATGGACGTGAAGAGTGCATTCCTAAACGGGCCAATCAAGGAAGAAGTATACGTGGAGCAACCACCGGGCTTTGAAGACCCCAAGTATCCTAATCACGTATATAAACTCCATAAGGCGCTCTATGGGCTTAAGCAAGCACCAAGAGCATGGTATGAATGCCTTAGGGATTTCCTTTTGAAAAAGGGCTTTGAAATGGGCAAGGCCGATGCAACCCTCTTCACAAAGCGTTTTAATCATGATATATTTGTGTGCCAAATTTATGTCGATGACATAATATTTGGTTCTACTAACAAAATGTTTTGTGATGATTTTAGCAAGATAATGACTAAGAGGTTCGAGATGTCTATGATGGGTGAGTTGACATTCTTTCTAGGATTTCAAGTCAAGCAACTCAAGGAGGGCACCTTCCTATGTCAAGGCAAGTACACTCAAGACATATTGAAGAAGTTTGACATGGACAAGGCAAAGCCCGCCAAGACGCCCATGGCAACAAATGGTCATCTTGACCTCACCAAGAAAGACAAGCCGGTTGATCAAAAGGTTTTTCGCTCAATGATCGGCTCTTTGCTTTACCTTTGTGCATCTAGGCCCGATATCATGCTTAGTGTGTGTATGTGTGCACGTTTCCAAGCCGCTCCTATGGAGTGCCACATGGTGGCCGTTAAAAGAATCTTGAGATATTTAGTGCACACACCCAACCTAGGGCTTTGGTACCCCAAGGGTTCAAAGTTCAACCTAATAGGCTATTCCGATGCGGATTATGCCGGGGACAAAGTGGATAGAAAGAGCACCTCCGGGACTTGCCAATTCTTGGGTAGGTCCCTAGTGTCATGGTCATCCAAGAAAGAAAATTCCGTTGCACTATCCACGGCCGAAGCGGAGTATGTGGCAGCCGGTAGTTGTTGTGCACAACTATTGTGGATGCGACAAACTCTAAGGGACTATGGTTACAAGTTGAACCGTGTTCCTCTCCTATGTGACAATGAGAGTGCCATAAAGCTAGCTTATAACCCCGTTGAGCATTCGCGCACAAAGCATATAGATATCCGCCATCATTTCTTGAGAGATCATTCTATAAAAGGGGATATTGAGGTGAGCCATGTGAAAACCGAAAATCAATTAGCCGACATTTTCACCAAGCCCTTAGATGAAAGCCGGTTTTGCTATCTAAGGAGTGAGCTAAATATTCTTGACTCTAGCAACGTGGTGTAAAAGCGTGCACATTTGCTTGTTGCTTTATTCGTTTTGGATCTTAAGATGAAATGCTTGCTTTCGAAAGTTAAGTTAGTGTTTTTAAAGCCTTTATCTTGGTTCTTGACCAATAGGTCAAATCATGTCAAAATGTGATCATAGCTTTGTTTGTTGATTGTATACTGATCACATGATGTCAAGATGTCTCACTAGTTCATCAAAATTATTTTTGAAAACTCTCCCCAAAACTTCACCTCTCTTCTTCTCTCTGTTTTCCCCCTACGGAAGTTCCGGTAGGGTACCGAAGTTCCGGTACGGGAGTCGGGGCTCGGCGTTTATTTCCCGGTCGGAAGTTCCGGTAGGGGACCGGAGGTTCCGGCGGAGGTCGAACGAGAGGACTTTTCCTCTCGGTCGGAAGTTCCGGTACCGGTGCCGGATGCTCCGGCCAGGAGCTCACCCTCGGGTGTCATGCCCACACCGGAAGTTTCGGTACTCCACCGGAAGTTCCGGTGCGGGTCGTTGACCTAGGGTTTGAGCCCGCACCGGAAGTTCCGGTAGGCTACCGGAAGTTCCGGTGCGGGGCGGCGAGTATAAATAGGGGAGCCAGTCCCCCTTGAAAGGGACGGCTCCCATTCGAAAAAGACTCAACTTTTTCTTCTTCTCTCTTCGGATCTCCATCAACCGGAAGCTCCTCCCAACTTCCGGCGACGGTCTACGGCAAGAATCTCCAAGCTTCTTCCTCCGGTCTTCTCCAAGCACCTAGCTAGAGGAGAAGGTATACCTTCATTGCCTTCACTTCTAGATCTAGGCTTAAATCCTTGAATCCCTAGGAATATTTGATGCTTAGATGTTTCTCTAGCAGTTCTAGAACACTAGCATGCTTCTAGGAAGTAATTCCATTGGCTAGATATGGATTTTTCGCATTGCTAGGGTTAGGGTTGACCCCTACCGGAAGTTCCGGTAGGCTACCGGAAGTTCCGGTATGGGTCAGCCCCGACGGATATGGAACCCGTCGGAGGTTCCGGTACCTTGTACCGGAAGTTCCGGTATCCGGTACCGGAAGTTCCGACGAGGGCCTATCTTGTTAGCATCTTCCTAGCATCTCTAAATTCCCACATTGTGTATGTTGCTCCTTACACATGTTTTCCTCTCGTTAGATGACTCGTGGCGGGAAGCGGACGGTGACCAAGCGTCCGGCACCCGCTCAAGGTCATGATGACTCGGACTCGGACTCGGACTTCGACGTGCCGAATCCACGCCTTGTCAAGAGGTAGGCCACGGGACCGGTCACCGGTCTTCCTCCCGTGGTCTTGGCCCGGCAAGGGCAAAGGTCTTGGAAGGGGCAAAGGAAAGAGCACGGGTAGGAGACCTCCTCCCGCTCCCGTGTCGGATGATGAAGAAGAAAGTGAGGAGGAGGCTGGAAATGTGGGCGGGGATGAGTGGTTTCTCCCCATCGCCCGCAACTTGCGGGAGCACTATAAGTATGAGCTGAGGTCACCGGTTGTGAGTGGCGGTGCGAGGCTATAATGTACCTTTCTACGAGAGATGAGGTGCAGAAATATAGGAGCAAGTGCACGTGGCTCAAGGCTAAGGAAAGGGGAGTGGATGACATTCGCTTTTGGGACCACACCCAAGCTGAGTGGTACAAGGAGGTGCTCAAGTTGAAGAAGAAGACTCATGAGATGAAGTGGATCGGGTGGGATTTGGATGGATCGTCGAGAATGATCCCGTCTTTGCTCAAATCAAGGCTGAATGTGCTAGGAGGGATTTGGTGGAGATTATGGGGCTTGAGCATGGGTGGAACACAAAGCTGGTGGTTCGGTTCTATGCACTCTTTGGCTTGAGTTCGATGATGACTCCCGGGAGGACTCCATCATGCACTCGGACGCTTGATGGAAACGGGTTCCAGGTCACATATGCTGAGTTTGCACAGATTCTCGGTTTTGGCCATGACGACGCTATGAAGAACAATGTGAACATGTTTGACCCTCCGGATGATGCATCTTTGGAGTTCATGTATGACGGTCGCTACGCTCATCCCAAGACAATGATCATTGGGACACACTTCGGGCTGCACCCCTACTACCGTGTTACGAACAATATGTTCGGATGGACTTTGGATCCTAAGATAGGGGATGCATCTTCTTTGCTGGCAGAATCCAAGACTCTACTTTGTGCCATGCGTCCGGGAGCTGAGCCGTTTTGTGTTTTTTAACACATTTGGACTTCCATCATCAACCACTCCTACACTCATAAGGCGAGCCTTCCCTTCGCTCCCTTTATTATGAAGATGATGGAGACTGTCATCTGGTATGCATTTTGTTCATGATAAGGACCACCCCGGACTTCGTCCCAAGAGGTTCGCACTCTTACCCACTCCTCGGGGATCACCGGTGAGACAGGAGGGTCCTCCACCACCGGCTCGGCGAGGCTGGAGATGCTCCACCTACCTCTTCTCGCCGGACTCGCAGCAAATCCGGATTCATCACCTCGGTCCTCAAGTCTATCTTTTGCATGTGCAAGGCCAATAGTGAGGACATCTATGAGATGAGAATGGAGCAGCGGCGCATCAATGAAGGACATCACCGATATCTCTCTCACCTAGCTCGGCAGCGGCAGCAGCCACCACCTCCTCCCTTGGACCTTGCACCGATAGTACCTCGGCGGTGGGAGGATCCTTGGGCTCCATATCACCGAGGCCGCGGGAGTGGCAGCACGAGCAGCACGAGCAGCAGCTCGGGGTGTGGAGGGCAGCGGCACCGAGAGTGGAGAGGATGACAGCGCCGAGGATATTCCGACCGCCTCCGCTCCCCGCTCGAGCACTCGGATCCCGCTCCATGAGAAGGGCAAGGGAGTGGCACGCCCCACGGATGAGGAAGAAAGCGATGAAGAGGACGGCGACGACGACGACGATGACGACGAGTTGTGATGTAACGCCTCTCTTGGGCGTTCTAGTTCTTTTCTCCTTTTTGGTGATGTGTTGCCAAAGGGGAGAAGAAATTTCTATCTATTTATCTTTATCTCGTTTTTATGATGTAATGAACTATGTTGTGAGATGGACAAGTGGTTTGGAACTATGGATGATTGTAATAAGTTTAGACTTGTTTTTATTATCTATCTATGTGGTTTGCCTTATGATATGCTTGGTGTTCTGTTGTTTCTCTCTTTTAGATGTTTTTGTGTGATGATTAAATGCCATATTGCATCGTTTGTGTTTTTCTTTTTTATGGATGCATAGATAAAGGGGAGCTCCTCATGATTCTTATCTCTAATGTGCACTTGGTATTGTATAGACCAACTCTTGAAATTCAATTTCATACACATATTAAGGGGAGCTCATCTTTTATCTTTGCAAGTTGTGCTTGTAAATTCATTTTTCTAGAAATTTGATTGTATTGGCATCAATCACCAAAAAGGGGAGACTGAAAGTGCATCTAGGCCCCTCATTTTATTTTGGATGATTGATATCAATACAATTAAATTTGGAACTAATGCTTTCATGAGAATGTGTGTAGTGAATATCCAAAGCACATGAAAGTCTAGCAAGCACAATCAAAAAGGAGAAAAGAATTGCAAAATGGAATAAATGGAGAATTTAGAAAAGACCTATCTCAAAGCTTGTACCTCGCTTTATTTCTTTGCTTTGAGTCATAGGGATGCCGTACTAAAGAGGGATGCAAATCACAAACGTGGCTAAGAATGGAGATGCTCACAAACTCAAGAAATCCCCTCCAAACCCATTCTTTCCGAACCCATCGGAAGCTCCGGTGTGGTACCGGAAGTTCCGGTAGGCTTACGGAGAGTTTTGCTCTCGGGAAAAGCCATACCGGAAGTTCCGGTCCCGGTACCGGAAGTTCCGGTAGGCTTACTGAGAGAGTTTTGCTCTCGGGTAAGGCCATACCGGAAGTTCCGGTAGGCTTACTGAGAGTTTTGCTCTCGGGAAAAGCCTTACCGGAAGTTCCGGTCCACGGTACCGGAAGTTCCGGTAGGCTAACGAGAGCTTTGAGCTCTCCGGAATGCCATACCGAAAGTTCCGATACGGCACCGGAAGCTCCGGTGCGGTCCGGTTTTCCAACCCTAAACCCACGTACCGGAAGTTCCGGTACTTCACCGGAAGTTCCGGTGCGGGCCGAGAGTCCGGATCTAACCCTAATTCGAACCATACCGGAAGTTCCGATACGCTATCGGAAGTTCCGGTGCGAGGTTTTCAAACGAGGCCAACGGCTCTTTTTGGGCTGTGGTATATAAGCCACACCCCCTCTCCACTCACACCTCTCTTGCACAACTCCGAACCAATACACACTTGAGCTTCACTCCATCTACTCCAAATCCTCTCCAAAAGCAAAAATTCCATCCTTGAGCTAGGATTTGAGTGAGAGACTTTGAGCAAGTGTTTGAGAGACTTGATTCCATTCTTGAGCATCTTCACTCCCGTCAAGCTTGTGATTTGGATTTGTTACTCTTGGAGCTTTGAGCTCCTAGACGGCTAGGCGTGCTCGTGAGCTCCCAACTTGTGTGGTGACGCCGAGAAGTTTGTATTGCCCGTCCCGGAAGGGACATTGATAGTGGAAAACTCAAGCTCAACCTTGGTGGTGACTTGAGGGAGAAATAGGGTTGAGAGAAACCCGGTCCTTGGTGGACTTTCTCAACGGAGACGTAGAGTCCTTGGTGGGCTTGAACTTCGATGAAAAATCCGTGTCTCTTGTGCTCTCTCCCTTTTACTTACGCGTTGTTGTTTATTTACTAGGTTGTTTGTTAGTTTTCCGTTGTGCCTTAAATTCCTAGAATTGCATAGGGTTGTTCCTTCCGTTCTTGCAAATACTAGAATTGTGTAGGGTTTAATTCCGCATTTATCAGCCTGCACCGGAAGTTCCGGTATTTGACGTTTTCGTCTTAGTGTTGTTTCGCAGAAATTTTTAGGTTCGCCTATTCACCCCCCTCTAGGCGACTTTCAACCCCCTCCCCCCCCCCCACCCCACTATAGCCGTGGCCCTTTTACCTGCCGTGGCCACAAGTTTTTGGGAGGTGTGGCTATAGTGCGCGATTAGTATAGTGGGAGGCGGTGCGGCATGAGGCATTGCAGATGCTACATGATGTGATCAAGATCCACGTCCAGTTTGGCCTCAAGGGTGAATTGAAATTGTAAAAACTTGCTGCTTGTAGTTGTTATCATAACGAGCTAAAATATGAGCTTGACTTGTTTCAAAATCCATGGAACCATGTCGAGGCGAAAGCGAACTGAACTAGTGTTTTTTGCAAAGCAAAAATTGGCCCTACTAATTTTTAGCTGACTGAAATGAGGATTTGTTTTCAATCGATGTACATGAGTTGTTTGTTTGATGAGGCACACGATTTGTAAAGCATCCAACAGGAGCATCCGATCGACATGCCATCGACTAAAACGAAGCTAGAGTTTCAGTCAACTAAAACTGAAGAGAAGTAAATATGAAAAAAACAGCTATATCAGTAGCCAAAAATAAATATCTTTTGAACCAGTAGTTTCATGTAATTTCACTAGATAAATATGCCTAGAAACTCAATCATGTTAATGTATAAGGAATCTAAGAATATTAGAACTGATTATGATCTTAAATAGGTCTTGCAAACAATAAACATTTTTTTCATCTCTTGCTTTATAAGTGAATTGCATAGCTTCATTATGTCTCTTGCATTTAATGTTTTTGGTTCTCTCTTCCTTAGTTTTTTTTATTTAGATTAGTCCATGTTACATAGGCACTAAAAGTTGATGTATGGATGAATCATGTCTTTCGTTTTGGGCTAAAATTATATGCGATTTATAGTTAAATTGCATAGACTCTTTTGAGATTTATGTGAAACATGGATCTTAAAGCTTTAGTAGCACGCTGTCTCGTATTAAAAACATTCATATACCATAAAATTATGTTGAAACTCACTATAATTTTTATATGTGTGAATCTAATACTATTATTCTATGATTTCGAGGTCATGATTTGATCAATATAAACTTTCTTTACTACTGGACTTTCTATATTATAAAAACAATGTTTTAGAGAGGACCAACAAGAATGACACCAGCATATGTTTCGGCTAGTGGACATGCTACCTTACGTTAGATCACACATGTCATGCCCACTACGTGAATGCGTATTTACTATTGTATCATTAAAAATATATTAAATTTTTCTTAGCTAAAATGTGTATATCAAATTTTATTCAAATCTACATTTAAAAATAATTAGAATGCTTATATATTACGTATTACTTTGTACATACAATGGATACTTTGTGATACTTATTGTAGTTTGTTTTAGTGTTTTGTGTGTGATAGTGTCTCCTTACCCCTACCCCCTACTAATGGTGTTATAATAATCTTGTGTCACATGTAGTTTCATCCAATAGATCAGTCAGTTTTCCACTTGTCACTTTGTAGATGATCATTTTCACTCACAGTAAAATATCCTCATACATTTATATATGTATTGCTCAAGGAACAATTGAAACTGTTAAAAGGCTATTTAAATATGCTCCGTGATGTAGTACGTAGTCTATAGAAGCTAGATTCATTACTCATCTTCATTTTAAGTCATAATAGTACGACCTACAAAGTGTTCCTAACATAGATCGGACCGATTTTACGATGGATATCCAAACTTACATGCACAATGTTGATGCATAATAAGAAAATTATGTAATACCTTTATGTAAATATTTTTAATTTAATTAATTAATAGATTTTCAAACTAAAGGCAACCAAAGGTTGGAGGTCTGCTAGAAGATGACAAAACAGTATAGTGTAAAAAGATTGGATGAGTATAATACATTCCCGGTAGGGCCTAAGAAATGCATGGGAAAGTGGGTCAGATTAACCCTGTATCAGTAAGTATATAGTACAACATAAAAACCTATAGTGTCACAAAATAGTTGTTTGTTTTGATCCCCCCCCCCCCTTCTCATGATATTTGATTTTTTTAGTTATATTGGATGTTTAGAGACATAAAGATATCAATTAGACAGTTTTTGGACAAGGAAAAGGTCATATCAATTTGTTAGTGTGATAATATTTTGAACATGCTCCAAGATAATATATACAAAAACAAACATATACCTAAAGAAACTGAGGTCACCTAAGGCAACATTATATAGAGTGCATGCATTATGTTGCACTGACTCACAATAGTTTCATTAGAGTGAACCTCTTGAGCACAACTATAATATAGAGTGTGAATATTAATATAATTTCGACAACTATAGCCACAAGTGCATCATTTGTGATGGCAATTTGCGATCTCCATACAAGATTATTTGTTGTCTTCCCTTCGTTTATCTGTAAATTCAGTTATACTACAATAATAAGTTCAATTATTTGTTGGCTTCCCTTCATTGTTTTGTAAATCTTTTCATATTTTTTTGTTGGGATAATTGCAAAACAAGTCCTGTTCTAGTACCTAATTATGAAAATGGTTGACTTTTTTCAAGTTTGCAAAATCGGTCCACTTCTTTGCAAAACCGGTCTACTTTTATTGCAAAAACGGTCCACTTTTTTGAAAAACAAGACCTAAGTGCGGCTTCAAATTCAAAAAAGTGGATCAATTTTGCAAACTTTGAAAAAGTGAACCGTTTTCAGAATTAAGATCCAAAATAGAACTTGTTTTGCAATTGCCCCTTTTCTGTTTATTTGATTCATTTGTATTAACCACTTTGTACCCATTTTATGATAATGCATACCTACCGGGCTTATAGATTCACTTTTAGTAAACCAGGGAAATTAGTAAATTATATAACATTGGGATGTCAAACCAATGCTAATGTCGTTTATGCTGGTTACAGGACACTGTCACATCTTACTTATTTATTTGGGCTGAACGCCGGTGAGCTGGTGAACACGCTGGCTGTCGAAGTGGCAGGCATCAAAGTTGATTTAGGACTTTGGGGTGTTCTAATTAAGAAGTTGTTCAGTCCACAATACCGGTCAATAGTTTTAAAAAACTACTTGCCAGTAGTTTAAAGATATTTTTTATAATTTTACTAATAATTAATGCATTCATATTTTTTATGAAATATAATTTTGATATATGAACCACAACTCTATTGTAAAAATAATATTCAACACAGTATTAACATCAAATATTAATTACATTATTGATCTTCATTTATATTATCACGAAAATAAAAATTAATCATGATAAATCTATCGCTTTGATGATACTACCCTCATTATAGTTAAATACTTACTAATTGTTGTGTATTTCCGATCCTAGATCTCTATTGTTGGATTAAACTACTGTCAAGTGGTTTTGGAAGACTACTGACAAATATTGTCGACCGAAAAACTCATCTATAATTTTCGCAGCTGGCCGTCGTTGCTCAAGATGAACCGGATCAGCTATAGCAGTGAACTTTCACGAGATCGATCGACGTGATGAACAGTGGAGCCAGGTGTGATCAGTTGGAGAGAAAACAGAATGCGGTCGACGTGGCCCGTGGGCATCTCGGTTTGTGAATCGGCGTACGACTCGGCTTGTACGTGCACCGCGCCTGTATATTTGAGCCCAACGGAACCAAGCAAAAGAAAGTCAAACCTCAGGGGACTGCCCTACATATTGACCCATCCATTCTCAGTCGATCGAGGCACGAGCGGCCGAGCTGCAGGGCGCCGGCGCGGTGCAGTTGCGTCAAAACGTTAGTGTGCGGAGCAGGCACCCTACACGGCGGACCACGAGCTCCAGCATGAGGACTACAAGGATGGGTAAGTCTTTGTAATGTACTTCATCTGTGCAGTTTTTTGGAATGACTCAAATGTCCACTACCCACTTTCCGATGCCATTGGTGCATGGAATTTCTTGGGATGCTAATCATCTCTTCTTCCATGTACTGGTCCAGCAGCAAGGAGAATTTTCATGGCTCGGGCAGTGCCGAACCCTCCTCTGCAATGGTGCGGCAACAACTCAAAGATGCGTTGCCGGAGAAGCCAAATCCTTCTGAAGTTATGGCAGTCGCGCGGACAGCTCCTAGGGGGCGGTGTCAGAGGTAAAGCCCCTATATATGTATCCTCTTGTGTCTCCTGTTTAGTTGCCCTTCTGACCATGCACTTGGGCATTTGCATTTGTCTTTCGAGTCTGATTTATCCCAGCTACTTAAATGTGATTGTTTGCCGTAGTTTTATGGAACTATAACACACTGCCACCTGATTGTTTCTTCTTGATTATAGGTGTCGATTATCGATTAGCAAAATGACGTAGCGACACGAAGAGAAGTGGGCCTCCGCTATAGATCGTAGGGTGCTACTGAGGAAGCACAAGTGGAGAAATGGTCTTCTATGATGATGTTGCTAATGACGTTCCTAGATTTTGTCATAACTCATCATAGGTGTGCACTAATTTATGGCGAATACCGATGTTACCAGCATCGTCCACCGTCGTGGTTCAGTGAGGAGTCGTTTCATATCTATGATGATTATAATGCGTCATAGAACCACATTTTCAACCAACCGTTAGTTCCACATGCTAACCATCGGTGAGGTTCGGTGGGGACCCAACATCGATAATATAATATTTATACACATATCCTTTTTTTAGGGCATTTGTAGACATATCCTTGTTAATAATTGATGATTCTTACATGCAGCTTCCCTGTGGAAATAAATATGATACCATGGAATATGGTAATTCTTATGTCAGCATAATCAGATTTTGTATATTAAATGAAAATAACATTATTTACCCTGAGTTCTAATTAGTTCGACATTTTAATCATCACTGTTAGACAATATTTAAAAGATCTTTGGGCTTTGCCCTAGTCGTCTTGTATTTGGGCCTGCTGCCTCTATGCGTCTCCCCTATATATATGTAAACTCCATGTTATTCGAATACATGCATTGATCCGCCTCACATGGTATCCTAAAAGTTTAAAACATAAATCTAATTCAAAATTTGTGTCAAATGCAGATTTTTATAATATTTAGTTACGATTTATAAATTTTCAAAACCTCACTAACAATTTAAAATGGAGGAAATTGAAACTTTCGGAAATTTTAAAATATACCTTGAGAGTCTCTGCTTGTTTTATGTTTCTTGTATTTGTTTGTGTGTTGAGTCTCCTTTTAAAACTCTAAACCATTCAAACTCGATCCAAATTCAAATTTCAAAGAATTACTACAAAAAGAATAAATCTTTCCTTTTCCCTTTCCCCTCTCGGGCCGAAACATCCCTTCTCCTCTCCCTCAGCCCAGCCCCCTTTCCCCCTTCTCTCTTTTGGCCTGCCATGCCCCGGCCCAAGCACGACCCATTCCACGACGACTATCACATCCGGTTTCAACGACCGAAACCGGATTCATCTGTATGCGTGTCCAAGATCAATTTTTCGTGCACATAAGAAAAATTATATGATAAAAGAACAATATCATTATTAATTTGATAACTTTATTACAACAAGGACTCATACGTCAAAAGAAAAGGTTACATTGGAGTGAAAAATAAACTAAGTGTTGGCGTCATTCATCTCCTACAGGTAGTCGACCGAAAGACCGCATGCCTAGATCACCACTTCGTTGTCTCCTTGAATGATGTATCTCCATCCTTCACTTCGAATTGTGGCATGATGCAAAAAGAGAGGCAACAAACATATGAGTACATTACGTACTCAACAAGTGGGGAAAGTATGACATGTTTGGTTAGTCAAGAAAGGCTAACATGGGGTTTAAGGTATAGAGAGAACCTATGTGTAGTTCATTAATTAAGCAATCTATTTACTATTTGAGGGAAACTCCCAAAGATCTCAACTTGATCCGTTATCCAAACCATACATGGCTCCTTCCCGGAAACCATGCAACCAAACCACTACCATCCCCCTAATTCGCGTGAGGGTCCATGTTGCTCTTGACCGTGAGCATGACTATCATGACGGTTTTCACTCTGCAGAGGTTGCACGCCATTCCTCACGAGAAAGTGATTCCATCCCCTGTTGCCGGGTGGACTAAAAACCTCCATTATGCCTATGCCAACCAAGCGCTTACACACTTCCTTTGGTGTGTGGCCAGGAGATCACTTCTATGGTGTTCACAGGATCCTCTAGCTTTGTATGCGTCAACTAAGAGTTCCACCAACACCTAAGGAGTGAACCCTCCACTCGGATAGCTTCACGCCCTTCGCGAGATGGTTCTTAGACCTTGTCTCTTCACCACACCTCTCCTGGGACAAGCTGGTATAACACCAACCATAGCCCCGCTCCTTTGCGCGTACTCAACTGGTCTCCTCCGCATACTACGCCAAGCCGCGCTCATACCGGTTTAACATGGATGGTCGCTCTATAAAACAATCCTTATGATTCGGGTGATAGCATTCCATGGAACTACCGGGACACCCCGACCATAGTTCCTCCACCCATCACCAAAATCAATGTTTAACATTAACAAGCAACCAACCATCATCATTATGTTCAAGCGGATCATTATCAATATTAAAATTTAGCATGTCTTAAACCCAACTAAAGCAAGTTAAGCATGACCTACCCCAATCATACATGCAACCCAACATAGGCGATAAGGACAGGTATGGAACAAGGCAAGACACATGGTATTCATATTTCTCATACAAATGCAATCATGTGCAGATAGAAAAGAAGTAGGTGCAATATGCATCAATGACACTTAGCTCTTTCCTGTTTGTTGCTGATTACGTCTTCAACTTCTCGCTCTTCGAAATCCTTAGTTTGATCGTCTCCTAATTACTTTGTGTTGAACAAGCATGCAACAAACATACGAATAACTAAGAAACTGAACAATACACCATGGCAAAGGATTAAAAACACTACTAAAAGAAAGAACTCGCTGCTACGATTCCGTCGGCGCAAAAATCGCCTTCATCGGAGCTACGAGCGAAAAGTTACGAATGTTTGAAGTTTCGGGGCTAAAACATAAAAACAACTAAGGTAGGACTTATTTGCAAATATGAAAAAGGTTAGGGACAAAAGTATAAAAGATTAAGAACTAAAACCTAATTATATAAAACACCTGGGTTGTTTGTGTAAAAGTACATGATCTAGTGTTATTTATGAAACATGGGCTAATACATAATTATATAAAAGGCTAGGGGTGTTTATGTAAAAAGGTTTATGTCTAAAATATTAAATAAAGAAATGTTTAGGGGCTTAAAAGTAATTTATGAGTTAAATATAAGGCCTATTGCAAAAGATTAGGGACGAAAAAGAATTAAATCCAAGACTAGGGCAATTTTTGTAAAAGAAAGGACCTAATCGTAATTTATAGAAACAACGAGGGCTTAACCATGAAACTGTCGATTTACTTGTATTTATCATAATGAAATTAAATCTAAAAGCTGTGAACCGCGTCTATGGGTGCCATGGACCTCGTTGAGACGGGTCCACCGTGCACCGGTTACACACCGGTTGGCATGATCTAATCTCGGCCCTTAGCGCAAGATCCGACGGCTACCGGCGGGGCGGGTGATAGCGTCCGTCGGCAATATGGGCCTCGACTACGTCATGGGAGGTGTCGAGTCTTAAACTCGGCACTAGTACTACCCGGTCCCTCACGAGCGTGGAATTCGATGGTACAACACACGAAACACACGAGAAAGCGAGGTTTTAGACAGGTTCGAGCCCCTCAAATTGGGAGTAATACCCTACGTCCTGTATGTTATGTATTGCCTTTAGCGGATTGCTAATTGCCGGATCTCGGAGAGTTTTCGGGGGTCCCTGCTCCGCCTTATATATCCGAGGGAGCTAGGGTTACATACGAGTCCTAGTCGATTACATGGATTACATATATGGGAGTTCTATCTCTAGCTTTCTTTATTGATTCAGAGTCCTAACAGACTATAAATTATTCGTTAACTTGCTTCTCAAGTTATCATATGCCGATTTTCATACCCGCTTCATCTTCATACCGGTATATGGAATCCTCCGTTATTCCGGACCGGTCGGGAACCGATCCGTTGGCTATCTCCATCACCTTTATCTTTATTGATTTGTTACCGTGTCTTTGCGCATCCATTCCTTTATCATCTGCATACCCATAAGGCAAGTATACGACAAGAGGGAGCTCGTCGGAGTTGGCCGGGAGGCACTCGGTGGCCGTTTAGGAATGAGAGCATGGGGGGAAGGGAGAGGAGCTCGGGATGGTCTCACCAGGGAGGTTGCGACGGCGCGGTGAGGTCGGGAGGGGGCTCACGACGGGGTGCGGCGGTGGAAGGTCGTCGGTGTCATCACGGAGGGGCTCCTGGCGTCGTTGTCACGTCGCATCGGGTCCAGCGGAGACGGCTAGTCGTAGGGAAGCTCGTCACGTGGTTATGCGGGACAGAGGTAGCCGGAGCCGGGGTCCGCATCGAGGAGGCGGCTACTCGGTTCGTCGACATCGTCGTAGAGGCGACGGCGGCGCTGGGGTATCGTCGAAAACTTGACCGGGGTGCCCTGAGTGCCTGCGCAGATTGGAGACGTGAGAGAGAGAGGAGGAAAGGGTTGCGATTTGAAGAATAATGGGCCAAATTCCAACAACTAATACATCAATAACGTGAGATGGTGTTAAATGGATTTTTGAAATCTCACCGAAATAAAACTTTCTTGTCAAGTTCAACAAAAAATAACTCACATAAGGTGGTTGTAGGAGGCGATAAAAAGTAGTCAGATTTTGACTCCAATGGACACAATATGGTAATTGAGATTACATGATGGTTTCTTTTAGTCACAAATGGCTAAAAATGCCAAAAAGTGGGACCAAGTTCCGATTAATAACGAAAAACTATCACAAATGATGCTGATCTGTGAGAAAACCGAGAACACCACTAAATTGTGGTCACTAATTGGCAAAATCTAGTTTAGTGGAGGATATCAATGACAAAAAGAAGCCTATCCCTAATTCTTTGTCATTGATGAGCACATTGCTTTGCACTGAATCTTTCGTATTTGCAACGTCCAACTGCATAACTACATTCCTATATGTATCGATAATATTAATTTTTTGATGCAATCATGATGTACATATATATTTCGTAATGAATAAAATTATATGTTCAATTTAAGAAGGGCCTTTCTATTTTTCAGTCGACTGAGTCACCCGGGTTTCGGATTTCTTATTTTTTCAGACCTGTTAAGAGAAAATAGTTTAAAAATGTGATAAAATGTAATTTTTTCCATAGAAATATATAACATAAATTTGTATAATGTATCTTATACAAAGCCACATGACCCTGCAGAATTTTTCAAACTACAAATCAAATCAAATTACACTAAAAAATTTCAGGCCCGTTAGCCACGACCCGCACCCACTTGCGAGCCCCACGCCCGCTCGCGCTCCGAGCGCACCACGCACGTGGCGCCCGTTGGGCTCGCGTCACACGCCCTGGCGCCCAGCTATCGTAGTACGACACGTATCGTCTAAACACTTCCATCCGTTCCGTCGACTGAATAATGGGAAAAACGACTTAAGAAACATGAATTCTGTATTATTGCAACAAAAAATATTGTATCAATTCATAAATCATAGCAACAGCTTGCTTATGTTGCTAGATATTTTTTGTCTCATGGGCTTAACAATTGTTGCTACAGGTTGGCTTCTATTGTAACGGAAGAAAAACCGTTGTGTCATCTTTAGTTATTTTTTGACACCACCAAAACTCTTGACACAATTATATTGGCTTCCTGTGGCAGTAAATTTTGTCTATCGGGACAAAATACTAGCATTGCAATTTTGAAACGTTGTTCTAACAGAAAGAAGTCAGAGCCACGGACAGAAAATCATTGCAAAACGTTCATGTGCAACAATTAAATTATAATTACAATACAATATCTTGTACTATCAATTTTAAAGCATCGACAACTCTTACAGTGGAACATTGATTTACAAATAGTTTTCTTATTATGCTTCCACTGATATATGTCAGAACTAGTACAGGATAGATTCAAGGAGCAATATGGTTTTGGTAAAGTCTGTTGGGGGCTCGTACCGATCCCCACTTTGCGGGAGGGATCAAAGCCCCCTCTTACCTGTCTAGCTAATCCTGTTTCAATAGCTCGCAGGGCACAAAGTGAGGCGAGCGCGAAGAAGTGATGCTGGAAAGCGAAGAGAGTAGGAGAGAGCTAGGGGGAGTCTCTACGACGCCTTCCCTGATCCGCGCGGTGAGGCGGAGCGACTAAGGACTACTTCACCCACCACCTTTGAGACGAAGTCCTCGCTATGTCTCTCGGTTCTCACTGTGTACGCCAGCCTGTCGGGCCCGTGGCCCATGTAACCGGAAAGACTGGAATGTCCCCCGTAATAGGTTAGGGTTACCGCCTTTTAGTTGTAACGAGGTCAGGTAGCTAGGGGCGTTTTGGTCATGTAAAGTCGCGAATATCCACGACTATAAAAGGAGGTCAAGGGTCACCTCGGAGGGACACATGTAATCTCAAGTTAACTTTGCTATAAAAAGAAAGGTTACCTCGTGTTTGTACTTCATGATTGTTTTTGTTTGGGGTTAAGCGTGCCCACGTATAATGCTTAACACACCAACATTGGCGCCCACAGTGGGCTTGGTTTGGTTGTTTGGTGAACTCAAAGGGCATTGAGGCAAACTCGGCAAGGTGAATGCAATCATAAACATTAAACAACCTCACAGTAAGAAAGAGGTGCAGAGAAGTTGACAGACCGAATGGCGCTCAACAGATTCATCTCCAAGTCAGCAGAGAAAAGCCTTCCCTTCTTCAAAATACTCAAGGGCTCTGGTGACTTCGAATGGGGGCACCACGCAACAAAAAACATTCGAGGATTGAAAGACTACTTCACCAAAAAAGTAAAGATGGCAAGCCCCGAGCAGGGCGAAGTGCTTCTCTTTTCTTCAGCTGCTATTCCTTACTCTGCCGCCGCTGGGATAGAAACTGCTCCCGCTACTCGGCCATTTGGCACGGCTCTTTCCGGCCTACTGGATGAGTCCTTGGTTGCAGAGTTGCAGGTAGCTCTCCACAAAAGCCAAGACGTTGTTGTTGTGCTGTCTGGCCGCACATCGCGATTAGCGGAGACAGCCAAGGAGCTTGTCGCCGCGAAGGAGGCGAACGCTTGGCTAGAGCTAGAGGTCAAGCGGCTGAAAGAGGCGGTGGTGGGCGAGAAGAAAATGTTGGCCGTGACCCGTAAGAGGCTTGAAGCTACGAAAGAGAAATTAAAGACCACGGAGCTGCGAAAGAGAAATTAAAGACCACGGAGCTGAAGTGGCGTTCGCTGTCGTCCACCCTTGCACGACGCAACCGATACTTCGCCAAGAAAGGGGTGGATGTTAGCTACTTTCTCAACACTTCGCTAGGAGAGGTTGGCGCTCACGTCCCCCTCTCGAGGTCACGAAAGACGGTAATCTAGTGGCTACCTTCTTCGAGTGGCTAGAGGCTCAGCTCCCCGTAGTGTCGAGCGTAATCGAGAAAAGATTCGCTTCACTCTTTAGCACCGAAGCCGCCTTGATCTCCTCGAGGGGCGTGGGTGTGAGCATGTTGGGGACCTGGCTGATACGGTAGAGGTCTCTGTCGATCAAGACTCCCGCAAAGGGATGAGCGAGGTTGCTCAGGAAGTCGCGCGGAGAATTGTGTCGGAGTACTCGGTTGCTCACGGTCGCGAAGCTTCTCGCGCAGATGTTGTGGCTCCGCCGAACGTAGTGAGTGCTCCTTCTTTTCCTTTTCCACCTACTGTGTTTTTCCTTTGTTTATCTTGAACCTTTGGTTATTGATTTGTTCCACAGTACCTCGCGGCCCAGGGTGCCAAAGCCGCGGAGCGAGATGAGGAAGGGCAGCACCAACGAGCCAAGTCGGCCACCAGCGAAAGGCGAAGCCGGGGCCCAACTCCACGTCGTAGCCAAGAGGGATCGTCTTCACCCGCCGAGTCTGGCTCTGAAGAAGAGGTTGCTTAGATAGGGCGTTTGGTTGGGTGGCTTAGCTCCTTTTTGTGAAAAAACAATGTTTTGTAATAATTTTTAACCTGTGCAGGTTTCACGCTATGGGCATGTGCAGGAATCAGATAGTGATGAGTCTGGATTAATTCGGGCTTTAGATCTCCCTGCTGCTTCCACGCGAAGTGACGGTGCAGCCTCGAGCTCCAGCGTTGACTTTGGCTACTTTGAGACTATGGACGATGGACGCGGCGAGGTTGATAGTTTTTTGGGAGGGAGCGAAGTGAGCTCTCCTGGCCCTCGGGTTCCTAGGATGGCTGTGTGCAAAGCCTGCGTTAGACGCGAAGCCTCCGAGTCTAGTTCCGCTGCCGGTGCTACTCCAGCTTGCGAGGTTGTCCCTAGGGCAGTACCTCGCCCTCCCCCTCAAGTTGGTCCTACGCATTCAGAGGTTTACGGCGATGTTGCAAGGGGTAGTCTCGTAGGGCATCCATCTCGTGTTCCCTATGTTGGCTTGGGTGATTACCCCGAGTCTTTTGAGCGGGACAAGTGGGATATTATAAAACATGCGTTTTTAGAGTCCGGCATTGTTACTAAAACAGAACAAGAGTAAAATTTTGATGAAGTTTTGTTTGTTAATTAACAATTTTATGGTACATACGACCACCAGCACCGTACTCGGTGGTACTATTTAGGGTATTTTAGTAATTGTATAATTTATAATTGAAATTACGTTTTCTTGCCATTCGCAATTTATAAAATTCAACTTTGAAATTTATAGATGAATTTAAAATCACGAAATTCAAATTCAATTTCCATGTTTGAGATTTGTTTTTCAAATTTGAGAAATTCGAGAAAAAGTCTAAAATTTGCAAAACTTAAATTCAAAAAATCAAAATTCAAATTTGTGATATTCAAATTCTAAATTTGAAATTTTTCAAATTCGCAAAACTCAAATTCAAATTTGAAATCATAGAATTTAAATTCGAACTTTAAATTCGGAATTCAGTTTTGAAATTTGCAAAAAATTAAGTTCAAATTTGAGATTTGGGAAATTTTGAAATCACAAAAATTGATTTAAATTTCCCTCAAGTCAATCTTTTTTTTGAAAAAATTCTATCTCTTTTAAATAATACAAAAGTATTATAATACACACTATTTTATAGTGGCACCCATGTCAAACCTCAACTATTTCCCACAAAAGTGTGGCAATGTTTTTACATATTCTTGAAGGGAATATCAAAATATAATTTTGGGGCATTTTTCTATAATTTTTCCTATGGCACAAATCCCCATCTTAAGGCAAAAAACAACAGTAGTTCATGGAATTTTCAGAATTTTTGCTCGGAAGGAGAGATGGACTACACTGATGAAGACTACTACTAGGTGTGCTCCCCGATCGATTGCCTGTGGCGTTATGGTGTTTCCACCGCGTCTTATTTAGTCTCTTGAGACATTTATTTCAGACTATGAAATAATATTACGTTGAGACGATGTAATAATGGCATTGGTTGTACTGTTTATTGTACTATTGTCTCTATATGTGTGATAATTGATCTTTGCACACATATAGATATGCAATCAGTTTTATCCTTTAAAACTGAGTGTGACATCTTTTGACCCGGTTTTGTACTTTGTTGTTCTGTAGTAATATTCTTCCTTTTGTTTTGGGAAAATTACATATAGCCACTTCCATCTGGGGGGGGTTCATATACCCACCTGTAAGTATTTTTGTTTTAGTCAAACGTCTATAAGTTTCACTTAGTTTTAAATACCCACCTGGCAATCTTGACTGATGACTATGACTATGACTCTTGGCAAGCATCCGATGTTGCTTAAAATAGATTATTGTAACTAAAGTAATATATAATATTATTTGAATCATACATGTATATTACATTTATTAAGTTTGTTTCCCACTACATTGTTCATAGCAATTCATAGGATCCTGGCTTGATTTGTGTATTGTTGGTGTTTATTAGGAGAATTTGGTGATGCCATATTTATCTGGATGATAATTACACTATGGCAAAACATCTGAATCAATATTGAAAGCCAAACACATTTGTTGGTCAAAGTTACCAAGGAGGTGTTTGAAAACTAAGTGTAACTTGTACGTGTTTGACTGAAACAAAAACACTTACAGATGGGTATAGAAATCCCCCTAACATGCAAGTGGGCATTTGCAATTTTTCCTTTTGTTTGCCCTGCGTTTGGCTCCGGGTGCTTGCAGGTTATATCCTTCCGGATGGCCTGCTCAAGTGAAAAAGCTGCTTCGACTGAAACTGGTGGTGAATGTCGAAGCGTTGCCGATGTCGAGCGCGAAGTAACTCCTGAGGTCGAACTTGACCTGGAAACTATCTCCAATGAATGCTGAAGCGTTGTCGTGCGGTCCTCTCTGGCTGGTAACATATGTCGTTCGCTTGGTAGTAGTTCTGGATCTGGCAGTACCTCCAGTAGTAGCAACAACGAGGTAGTGACAGTTCCAGCAGTGATGAGAGCGATGATGACCAGTTCGCCTCCGGGTTTGGTGAAGTTGATGGTGGATCCAATGCAGATTTAATTGAAGATTTGGAGGAGGGTCATGACTCTGATGCCGGCACAGAACCGTCTCCTTACTTGGAAGCAGTTCCATATTCCCATGTTGCCTCTGAACCCGCTTGTCACCTTGTGGGATGTTCTCACTCGGGTGCCGGATGAAGTTGTTGTTTATCTATATCATTTCTTGGGTGGTCTGGTGCTACCGTATCGATAAAACAAAACATAACAGATCAAAAGAACCATTTCTATGTGGGTAGAATACAACAAACACACATCAGCATGTTGCGATAATGTGACATTTGGATATTTCTGATCTAATGCCGTCTCTTCACGTTGAGAATATTTAAACATAAACATATTCCTAATCTATTGAATCAATGACAGACTTGTACTTATCAGAAATATTTTGGTATTTGTTCCTATCTAGGCACAAGACAAAAAGAACACATGCTTGTGTTGTTACTTTGTAACATTAGCATATTCTAGATCAAACGTCTTCATGCTGAGGATATTTTAACATGAGCATATTTCTATTCTATGAAAGCATTAACAGAGTTGTATTTCTTCAAAACAATTAACAGAGTTGTAAAGATTAGCAACCTGATGTCCATCCTTATACATTACAACCATAGGAAACTAAAATTTCTGTCCCACCAGAAAGAACTCAATAAAATATGATCATAGTTCATATACTTGAAGCCTTAAGTTATTGATGAACAAACCATAATAGGTCAAAGATTCATTTCTATATGAGCACAAGACAACAAACATACATCAACATGTTGTAATAATGTAACACTAGGATATTTTGGATCTATTTTCTTCGTGTTCTGAGTATTTCAGCTTGAGCATATTCCTAATCTATCAAATCAGTGACGAACTTGTACTGATTAGCAAACATTTTAGTATTTATATCTATCTAGAAACAAGACAATAAACACACATCTTGTTGTGACCATGAAATAATTGGATATTCTAGATCTAATGTCTTCATGCTGAGGATATTTTAATAAGAGCATAATCCTAATCTACATAAGCGTTAAGAGACTTGTAATGATTAACAAACTCATGTCATAGGAATGTGATAGTTTCGTAAAATATTGTTTTTCATATATAATTATAGGGTCCATCCTTATACCAATGTAATTTAGACTAACTTCCCCATGAAAAAATACAATAAAATAAGCTCATAATTCATATATTTGAGACTGGAGTTATTGATCAATGAACAAATCATAATAGGTCAAAAGATTAATTCCTCTCTGGGCACAAGACAGCAAACACACATCAGAATGTATATTTCAAATCTAATCGTAATCATTAACAAAATGAGTTATAGGAAGAAAAATCTGAATGGATATATGTGTGACTGTAGAGTCCATCCTTATAACGTATGTCGTACGAGAAGAAAAATCAGAACTCACATCGTGCGGGGAAAGGGAGACACAATGATGGCATTCACGGAGAACTTGCGTTAAAACAATCCGCAACTACCTTTACCTCTGTACTGCAACCATATGTCACTTGATGCTGCTCTAACTGAGAACTGGCTGGTCACTCTCGCGGATGTTAGCACATCCCTCTTGCTCTCTTGTCCTATATATTATACACCATAGAAGCTCTCAAACAGTCGTCTCCATATACGCGCAATCCAGGATCCATGGCTACGCCCTCAGACGATGCCAGTCCTGCTGCCGCAGAAACACCAATCAATGAACAACCCCACCAGTCCATCGTGCCTCACGGAGACATGAATGAACTCCTCCCAAACCTTCCCCTTGAAACACGATACCCACCGTTCAGGCTCCACCAATACGAGGGCTTTTGGCTACCTCATAGAATTCTGAACCCAGGAATACACCTCACCCACAAGTGCTTTGTTCCGAGATCCAGTGATGTCATACTAGCAAGTTTCCCCAAGTCTGGAACCGTCTGGCTCAAGGCCCTTGCTTTCGCAGCAGCAAACCGGGTGAGTAATCCTCCGTTAAATGAGGATCATCCACTCCGTCGCCTCAATCCACACAGCTGTGTGAAGATTCTTGAGTTGCAGTTCGGCGTCAGAGATCCAAATGGTGTAGCGGAAGAGCTTGAATTTCTACAGAATCCACGCATGCTTGCAACCCACTTGCCCTACTCATTGTTGCCCGGCAGTGTAACGGCCGAGGATTCAGGGACCAAGATAGTGTATATCTGCAGGAACCCCAAAGACGTGCTTGTTTCAGCATGGCACTTTAGCAAGAAGATGTCTCATATGTTTGGGGAGACTTCAGAGTTCTTTACGATAAAGGAAGCATTTGAGCTTTTTTCTAAAGGACGCTATGCTTATGGCCCTCATTGGTATCATGTGCTTCAGTACTGGAAGGAAAGCTTGAGGAGACCTGACAAGGTGCTTTTTCTTCGGTACGAGGAGATGTTGCGTGATCCGGCTGGTAATTTAAAAAAGTTGGCTCAGTTTATGGGTTGTGCGTTTTCACGCGAGGAGGAGGAGGGAGGGATGGTCGATTCAATCATTGAATTATGTAGCCTTCAGAAATTGAGGGACATGGAGGTGAATAAGAATGGCGATGAAAGGCTAGGCCCCTGGGTTGTGAAGAATGAAGTCTACTTTCGCAAGGGAGAAACGGGAGATTGGATCAATCACATGACACTAGACATGGCAGAGAGTCTTGACAAGATTGTCCAGGATGCATTAAATGGATCTGGATTTTCGTTCACCGAACAAAATGAATCATGATTTTATTGAAGCTGTTTGTGTCGAAAGTGATGTAGTTATGTTCAGTATTGCGCAAGAGGCTTGTGTGGTCAAAAGGATCTAATCCCTGGCTTATGCCATGCATGGTATGGTATCTATTGTTGGCTGCCTTATTGGCAATCATAATTCATCTTGCTTAAGAGAAATAAATAATTTTGTCTCGCATATCAACTTCGTCTTGCTTTTTTAGGGCCTGCTAATTTGCAGCCGGCTGTACGGAAACCAAGTCGTGGTCTTTTCATTTTAGAAAATTTCACCATCCTGCAAATAGCTATTTTAGAAAAGTTTATCAAAAATTATATACATAAGTTACTAATTTAACTTATATGTAGAACTTTTCATCATAAATATACACGTAATTCTTAATCGTGACTTATACAGATATACCTCTTCATAAGAAATTATAACTTTTGTCCTAGCGGGTCCCACCATGTGGGTAGCAAGTGGAAGGTAGTTGGGCTGCAAGTTTCCAACCATATGGCGGCCGAGTGTAGAGTAGGAGTTTTGTTTTTATGGATGTACAGCTTGTCATGAGTCACAGTTAAAATAAAACTTTCTAGCCTTCTAGGAGACGGCTCGCGACCTAACTTTTCAATTCTGTTCCGGTCTCCATTCCGTTTTAGTCATTGGAACGGCACATTCCGGTACCGTCCAAATCGGTGTACCATTCTAGACTCGAGCAATGGAATCGAAAAATTCTTCGCAATGTGCGGTAGCAAACTTTTCAACCCCCCCCCCATCATTTTATATGCAAGGAAAAACCTAGGTCAGCAACGGTAAAAAGGCGGCAGCAAAAATGGTAAAAAGACCGGCCACAAGCGCCAAAACAAGCAAAGTGGGCCCTTCTCTCACAACAAACAGGAGAAACCAAGCCCACCAAAGCAAAAAGCGTTAAGAAGCCCATCGGACAAGTAGAACCGAGAGAGACCCATGCTTGCTCTCAATAGGGAGTGGTGTTTCCCCGCGCTTGCCCACGTGCTCGGGGCGAAGTTTCGATTGACTACGCTCGAATCAGCACGCGAAAGGAGCTTGTCCTTCGAGGGGCTACTGTTGGGAACCCGGCGCGGAGCAAACGCCAAGCACCCCGGACATATTTCCTATGACTAACTCTTGACCCCAAGTGAACTCGCAGGTTGACAGGTGAGTCGAAGCACCAGGTCCAGGAGCGAAGGTGACGGCCCCCGAGCCGAGGCTCACGATCGGCGAGGTGACCGTCGGTCGAGCGAAGCGATGACCAAGCGGAAGCCAAGTGCCCAAGCGAAGAGTTGAGTCGTGTCGCCTTCCAGCCAGCAGCCAACTAAGCCACTAATCACGCGTGCTTAGCTGGCTTTCCCGAAACATCCTGGAGAGTTACCGCCTTCTAGTGGAATCGAGGGCAACGGCTAAGGGTAAAACGGTCATGTAAAGTTGTGGCTCTCTAGGACTATAAAGGGAGTCCAAGAATCACCTTTAAAGACACATGTAATCAACAAGTTTGTTTCGCATATACTAGAGTTGTCATCTTACCATTTCGTTCTTTACTATCTCGCATATTTCATCTTTGTGTTCGGTGTGCTAAGCGAGCACCACCCTCGATCGGTGGCGAAGCTAGAACAAAATGGAGGGGGTGCGAGGCTTTGGCATAAATTTGGCATATGTATAGTTTTGAATAGTAAAGAGATAATAAGAAATACACTAATATAAAAAGGTTTGTGACATAAACAAAATATTCTAAACATTGTGACATATATCAACAAACTTCAAGGTTCTTTGTAGCCTAAATATATTATAAATTGTTTTTTCATAGAAGTGATCCTAAATAAATATATTACATTTTCGAATATTACCTTCTAATCATCATCAAATCTTCTTTCCTTCATTTTCATGAAGCGATCGACTACGGCTTCATTGGTAATTTTTCTCATCAATTTTTCCACATAGCCAATAAGAATATGACTCAAGTGATCGTCACCGATGCGGTTACGCAAATAAGTTTTCATAATCTTCATGGCTGAAAAGCATCTTTCAACTGTAGCCGTAGCAACAGGCAATACTAGAACAAGCTTTAAAAGCTGATAAACCAAATGATAGACACGGTGCTTTCCAGTCTCCACCATTTTTTTCCTCCACCTACTTGGTGTCCATGGTTGCCAGGCCGGAGGATTCAATTAGGAAAAAGGGAAGATGGAAGTATGGGACTGCTCTCCCGGTGTGTATCTATCTCCAAAATAATCTCTTCTTGTTGGCTCCTGGAGCATGTGCCTCTGCTAGCTGCCGGGGCACGAGACTCTGCTGGCATGCGCGCATCCTAGTCCAGGACCTCACGGCCAGCAATGGAGGCATGGAGCAGTAGCTCAAGGTCAACGCTCTCCGGGCAAGGGAGCCAGTGGCGAGCCTACTGAAACGAAGCCAGCGGCGCCACACTCGATGGCAGCCGTCATCGATGGCAAGGGAGCCGGAGGCACGTTGTCCGATGCTATATTGCAGGCTGCTGCCGCAAGGCTTGGAGGTGGACAGTGGCGGCGCGGTGGATTAGATGCGGCCGGGAAGAAACGAGAAAGAGAAGAAGACTCCCATGACCAGGGACGACATCAAGGACGGAAACTGTTACAGAGTGGTAAATTTCTAAACGGAGCAACTTTGGTTGGTATTTAAGTGAACTTCAAGAGTTTGATGCTAAATTTCTAAAATTGACATCTTTTGATGTCTAGAATCCAATTTTCCCTAGTTTGTATGTTGGAGAATCTGTCATCACCTCTCATGTCATTGATGTAAAGGCAAAGTTGATGGCTCAGGTCCCTCAAATTCATAGAACTAAAATCATCAGGATAAAGCTTTGCTAGACTCATCAGATTATCCACATTGAAATCATGAAATGAGTCTCTTGGACTAAATGCAGCTGCATAAATAAGCAACTGAGTGCTAGTCTCATTGAAGCGTCCATCGATTTCTTGGAGTATCCAATCAAGAACTTCATTGAAACAATCAACTTGGTAGTGATGCTTATTTGTAATGCCAGATTTTTTCCTACGCTTCTTCGAATCAATATATGTATCTTCCATTTCTAACCTTATAATATCATGCTTATAAGAAAATTCATATGCTTCCTCTAATACTTTTTCCTATCCATTTCTTCTCACTTCATCCAAATGGCTTCTAGTTGATTTCACACATTTCATGGCATTCACAATGTCTTGGTCTTTCCTTTGCAATGTCTGAGACAAGCTGTTAGTAATTGATAATGTAGTCAACATGAGATGCAAATAAAAGACAAAATCAAAAGTCTGGAAGTAGTCTAGAAGATTTGATGCTTTGTCTCTATTTTTCCAATCTCTTTCATCTTTTCTCACAACCGCCACAAGGACCAATTGAAGTTGGTGAGCAAAGCAATGAACATAATAAGCTGAGGGACTTTCTCTCATGATTAACGATTGCAATCCATTAAATTCACCTCTCATGTTACTAGCACCATCATAGCCTTGGCCTCTAACTTGCTTTAAGCTTAGCTTTAGCCGTGCAAATAGAGCATCAATAGAAGACTTCAGGGATGCTGAAGTTGTTTCGGACATATGAAAAAGACCAACAAATCTCTCTTTCACAATTCCACATTTATCTACATATCGCAAAACAACAGCCATTTGTTCTTTGCAAGAAATATCTCTGGACTCATCAACTAGCAAGCAAAAAACGTCATCCCCAAGTTCTTCTAAAATAGATTGCAGTATTTCCTTTGCAAAGCATTCAACAATGTCCCTCTGAATTTCAGGAGACACTAAAAGACTGTTACCTGATCCATTTTTACCTGTTACCTTCTGCAACTCTGGATATTGTTGTGCTGTGTAATCACGAAATTCCCTGAAATTTCCTTTGTTGTAGGACTTCTCAGATTCATCATGACCACGAAAAGATAACCCTTGCCTCACTAGCATCCTAGCAACATTAATGGACCCATTTAAACGTGTTATATAGGCCTGGAATCCAGCTTTAGTTTGACTTTTTAATTGAACATCGATGTGCTGTTTTGTTTTCAGTAGATCCTCACACTTCTTCATCGCTGTGTTGTGTAAGCTTCCAACTTTACCCACATGTAATTTTAGCCTTTCTTTCCTGTGATACCCATTCCAACCATTAAAAACAAATGATTTATATCCATCATCCTTCTTCTCTCTAAACAAGAAGCAACAAAAACAATAAGCCCTGTCTTTAGATTCACTGTATTCAAGCCAACTTCCAAACTTACCAAACCATTCTGGAATAAATCTTCTTGGGCATCCTCCTATTTCTGTGGTTGGAAAATTGCAAGTGCGAGGTTGGGCTGGCCCATTCCCCAAGTACTTTCTTCTCACCTTTTCTCTTTGATTAGGATGGTAATCATCTATTAATTTCCTCAATCCCGGATCATATTTAATCTCCTCTGCCCAATTGAAATCATCTTGATATGAACTCGGCACATTATTGACACTATCTGGCTCTGGTGCTTTGCTTTTATAAAATTGCTCCATCTATCTATAATTTAATTCAATTAACATTTCAATTAGATGCTATCAACTAGTAGAAAACGAAACTATCATATCTTGTAATGTCTAAATAAGGATTATCAAAAATAAATAAATAAACACTAGTTACCTTTGCAAATGTGAGTACGGATTGTAAGCAACTAGTGGTTGGAGACTTACAGTTGCACAATGACCCAAGATGACCAGGCAACCAACTAATATGAGTGTGCGACAGCCTCGGCTCCTTGATCCTCCAATCAGTATTGGCGAATGAAGCTTCAACGCTGCTTGAGAGACTTTGTCACTTGGACCTAGTCGAGACACCCGACGATCGGCAAGGCGGCGGCCGGGGAGATGTTGTCAGTCGCCACCACGAGACGGAGCCGGGTGACGAGTAGGGCAGCGATTTTGGAAATTATAGATCAATTTCGTGTAGGCAAGGAACAGGCCAACACTAATTAGGATCGATAATCTAAAAAAAGCTAAATAACATCGATGCTTCCTTCCTTGTTCTGCTACTTTGATTTTTGGCCCAATACATTGGTATTACTACGTTGGGCTGTGGATGGGCTACATACTTGTGCCTGTTAGTGTTAACGCTCTTTGCTGGGACGTCTAGGCCTTGGGGGTGCAGAGTTTCGGCCTGATAGGGGTGCATACATGGTGGAAAATTATCACGTATAACAGGAATTCAATTTTGTCGTGTTGCATTCGCACCCAGCACATGCAACGTAGCTTCGCCCGTGCCCTCGATGCTTAGTACACCAACAACGGGATCTGACCATATTGGACCATCTTCGATGAACATTGGGGCTTCTCTCCCAGTGCGCCAATATGAGCTCCAATGAGGCTCTGGCCAAGATGGTCAAGACAGTGGGTCGCAGCGGCAGGGGTAGGGGAACAACACTAGTATGTAGTATTAATTAGCTCGTACTATGCATCTGAGCATCTCATCGATCAGCTCGTGGAAACCTCGCCGGTAGCATCGTCATTAGCCGATCCCAAGAGGATCATCAATGGATCATGGAGGACAACGGATTGACAGTTGAGTCATGAATGGATCATGGAGGACGGTGAATTGACAGTTGTCGGACCTCGCGTTGTGCGTGGGTGAAAACTTGCATCGCATTCATATTGATTAAAGCAATTTGCCGAGCCGAGATCAATAATATGTTTCCTGTCGTTTCAAATTAAGAAAATCCCATGTTCATTGCTATTTAACGTCGCCACGAGGATCAGGCCCCAGAAAAATGTGGAGTCATTTTCTGACAAGGCCAAGCGTGGTCCCTTTGGTCGGCAGGGATCGTATCATACTTTGTGGTGGCGACTGCAGAACATTGACGCGTTGGCACTGGGGCCAGTAGTACTTGCGTGTTTAATTTAACTGGACCGTCCTCATCCATGGTCTCTGCTTCCTTCCTTTCATATTACTGTAGGCTATAACCTTGGTTGTTGGACACACGGTAAAGATCAATGATTCTTCTTCCCAAACCAGGCAACTTTTTATTCACGCAAGGTTTATTAGCATGCCAGTGGATCACCACGTACAAGTACAAAACCACAAACCTGTATTTGTAAGGGCATAATTAACAACACTATATACCGGTAGCTCGCTCGTACATATGTCGTCGATTGATCATCAGCTGGTGGAGACCTCGCCGGCGGCAGCGTTATCTGCGGAGCCGGTGGGGAGGATCATCTCGATGATGGAGGCGGAGGACGAGGACGGATTGACGATGCTGCAGTTGAGGCGGATCTCTCCCTGGGTACCGGTCATGACCTCGATGTTGCCCATCTTGATCATGGCGGCGGCGAACCTGTCCTTCCACAGCGTCTCGTTGGCGGCGAACGCGCTAACACTCGGCGCGAGCGTGGCGTTGCGGATGAGCTGGTCGTCGGAGAAGTGGAGGCCCAGGTTGAGCGGCAGCAGCTTGTAGTAGTTGTTGTCCAGCACCGCCGGCGTGCTGATGTCGATCTCCGTGGTGACCGGCGTGAACTGGCTCGTGTTGGCCGGGCACAGCGCCTCCAGCAGCGCCTGGTACGCCGGGCTGATGGTCCCACTTGCCAGCCGCTCCCGGTTCCGGAACAGGAACGAGTCGCAGTGGGACCGCCCCACCGTGTGGGACCCGGACAGCACCACCATCTCCTCCGCGGTGAGGTTCTTGCGCGTGAAGTTGCCGACGAGCTCCGTCGCTGTGCTGTTGGGGCTCGGGAGGTTGGCCAGCGCGTTGTCCTCCGTGGAGACGTTGCCGTCGCGGCGGCCGGCGGGGACCTGGTAGAAGTAGTTGCCGGTGAGGTTGACGCTGTCGCGGGCGGCGAAGGCGAGGATGTCGGCGCAGGACACCGTGCGTGGGCAAGCGGCCTCCACGGCGGCCTTGGCGGCGTCGATCACCTCGAAGCCACGGAGGCTCGGGTTGTTCGGCGGAGCCACGCGCTCGGTCCTGCCGCCGCCGGGGTTCACGGACAGGAGCACGGACGCGTCGCAGCCCTGCAGGGTTCGATCCCATGTTTTAATTATTATTACTACCTCCATCTAGAAATATAAAAATTTATTGACATACTGAGCAATGTTTAACCATTTGTCTTATTTTAAAAATTATAAAATATAAAAAGTAAATAGTATTTAAAATATATCTAATGATAAAATAAATTATAAATAATATTTTCATAAATATTTTAAATATAAGATAAATGGTGAAACGTAATGTCTAAAAGTCAACGGATCTTTATATTTCTAGACGGATGTAGTACTCCGTGTTAATTAGAGCTCAAAATCAGGCATCGCATCATCTTATCTTAGTTAAAACATGTTGATTATGTGGATGGTAAAGGGACGGTCCAACCCTCATTTAAGCTGCCAACAACACAATAAACACAACTACTAGTACATATGGATAATCCCCTGATAACCTTACCGGCCGGGTGTCCTGGTCCAAACCGCTTCAAAGAGCATATGCTGCCGGGATACAATGGAGCTTTCGTTGCAGTTAAACAGATCCATTTTCAACGGCAGAAAGTTTGACAAAAATGCTACTACATGGCTCCGTAAGTGTTTGGTGAAGCTAGGATTTTTTTTATTTGGGCTTGTACTTGTATAGTGTTTTATATATTTTTATATAAGATGGAGACAAATAGACCCTTTCAAAGAATCGTTGCTCTCATTGTATACAGGATTATGTGTTGGTGTCCAACTCCGATGCAATCTAAACCACGACATACTATTCACACTTCACTAGCGCGCTCATCTAAGCTGACTGCAACATAATTAGAACTACATGTATCACTTATATAGAACTACTAGATGTTGAATAGCAATTAAAATTCCTAACACACATAATGTGGCACGGCATCAGATATGTATCTGCCTATATATACTTTTCTACGTGATCCTTTGATTGTTATGCGTATGCATACACTGGGCACTTTGATCTTATATGTTCAATTCAAATATTTATTCAGCAAAACTTATGAACAACTTCATCCAGTTTTTAATTGATAACTAAACTAAATGAAGTGTTCTCCTGACATCATCAAATAATTACTTAAAAACATAGTATCGATACAAGAGCAGTTATAGGGCATTAATTATGTCATTTATCGTTCGAAAAAGTTTCCATAGGAATTATTCGGAGAGCATAGGCTACCCAAAATCACAATGGAGCTTTCATTGCCGTCGAAGGATGCAGTATTTAAGGCAGAAAATGTGACGAAAGACACTGACCAAGACATGGCTCGGCAAGTTTTCGGTGAAGCTAGGATCTTGTTTGGCTTGTAGTGTTGTATTTTACTATTTTTGTAGGATGGAGACAAATAAAACCTTTCTATCGATCTGTTGATCTCAAAGCATACAAAATGTAAATGTCAATGTTTGGTGCAACTTTGGTATTGAACAACAGTTAGAGAATTGGAAAAGTAGCTTAACTGTCAATAGTATAGAGACGGTTCAACGCTCATCTAATTAGGCAGGTGGAACACATCTATCAGGGTGAGGTACGGACAAACTGTGGTCCAAACTATGCTTGGAAAGATATCAGAGCATATGCTGCCGAGGTGCAATGGAACTTTCCTCGCTGGTGAACAATACATTGTTCAAGACAAAAAAATGTTTCCTTTTGAAGTGTTATATTTTTATATATGATAGTGACAAATAGACTCTTTCGTTCCATTGCTCCCGTTAGAGAAAATTTATGTTTTGTGTGCAACTCTGATGAAATCTCTACCACATCCTACAACTTATCGTTGACAGAAAGTACAGGGACACGCTTAGAACAGTAGACTGAAATTTCTCTATAACACCTCCATGCATTCAACAGTTTTAAACTTTTAGTACTAGCCATTCAACAGTCTGCATTCGTTGTTCCTAACCATACTGTCATAATACTCTTTTAGAAAATAAATAATAAAAGTATAATCTGTTTTAGTACTATTTAAAAAAACAAAAAAAAAAGTTTGAATGGACTAGGAGATGCACATGTTGGACTGAATTTCCTCCAAAGACCATTCCCCACTTCACACTGATATTGATGTTCTCGGATTTGACTTCCATTTATTTCACTATTTGTTCACATAAATGCACGAGGCTCCTTCCAGAGTTTTCAATACCCGACACTCATCAGAAAATTAATGGCCCTCTTGTCCACTTCTAGAAACTAGGGCAGTACATCTTCAGAATTATAAGACGTTTTTATTATTAGACATTACGTTTGATCATCTGTTTTATTCAAAAATTTTATATAAATATCAAAACAAATATGTCATACTTAAAGTATCTCTAATGATAAAACAAACTATAATAAAAAATAATATTTACATAACTTTTTTTAAATAACACGAAAGGTCAAACATAACATCTGAAAGTCAAAAGTGTTTTATAATTTTGAACGGAGGGAGTATCATATTGGTTACTACTAACATTTAAAATGGTTGAGATAGCTGAATGCGCCTTTATAACCACAAAATATCTTTGAAGAATATGATGTTATGGATAAGAAAGAAGCAAGATTTGATAAACCAGAATCATGTACTGGTTAAATGTTTACTACACCTCCCAAACAAAGAAAAATATTATAATACACCAGGAAAACTATACAAAGTATGTCTTGCTCTTTCTTTCTGAAAGATTATTATATATATAAATATTATTTTTTTATTGATTAAATTATATTTGAATATGATTAATTATCAATGTCATTTTTTCCTCTTTTCCATTTGAGATGGTATATACTCAACTATCAGATGCAACTATGATTCCTTTTGGTTTATACTGAAATGGATAGTGAGACAAGGACACAAGAAACCACCGTTCTACAAATCATCCGGATGCCTACCCTTCCCAGCCATAATAAAAGTTGAGACGCAGGTAAATATTCTGTTTTCATGTAGCACGTACTTTGACAAAGCAATCATGGAAGTGGAGGCGGATGAGCCCAGGGGCGACGCCGGAGTTGTTGGCGAAGGCCGCCGTGACCGCCTGCCGCACTAGTGCCTCGGCGTTGGGGCAGGACGTGTTGTAGAACCCCACCTGCAGCTGCGCGCGGCTTACGGCCGGCAGCAGCAGGCACACGGTGGCGACGAGCGCCACCAGGCCGACGGTGCTAGTCCTCATCGATCCTCCTAATTGACCAAGATACGCGCTGGGCTAAGCTAAGTGGCTACTTGTGAAGAGGCACTTGTTGCTTAGCACGATGGCAGCGGCCATATTTATAGGGAGGACGGCCGGGTTTACTGCATCTGAGTGTGCTAGCTGGCAGCTGGAGAAGGAAAAAACGTGGTGGTTGATCCTTTTACGATTTTACCCTTGTAATTAATATATGCTTTAACACACGACTGTTTTGGACGACCACATCGTACCATCATTGATATATTAGTAGTGTATAAAAAGAGTATCGTTATTTTTTTTTCGTTGATAGTATTGTTATATGTTCAATCTCAATATCCATTCGCGCAAGCTATTATGGAAACTAAACTAGATATCATCATTTGGAAAGTTAATTTAAATATTTCGTTGTCACATATTCATCAAGTTGAAACAAAGTTAGACATTTAGATTGGACCTACAGCAATTCCCTTTTAAAAAGTGAATCACACATATGATTTGAGATATCAGATCTCTAACATTACAAATGGGTCGTATGTGTATGGAAAATACAGCGAATCAATTTTTTTCTTAGCCACAGCTCATCCCAAACAAAAAAGAAGAAACGATTTGCTTACCCACCACCTAAGAATGGAGAAAAAAAATCCTAAGTATCACCGGTGAAGAAAATGGTCATCTTAGAACCTCAACACCCCTTGCAGCTTGGTCCTACTTCGCCCCTGGTTGCACCAAATGACGAGTATATTGAAACATTCAAAAAATGAAGCTGGTTGGTGATACGGTTGCTAAGGAGTTGATGGCGTAACCTCTGCTTTTAATATGGTCATGGTTAATATGAATTCCAAACCATTTCTTGTATAAATATTCATTCGTTCAAGATACTGGTACGATGATTTGACACAGTGTGCTCTTATTGTTTGGACTACTACTCTTCTCGGTCTTGAGGCAGCTGTGTTCTTGAATATATATGTGGTACAAGTTCAAATCGATGACGCGGACTCGAGAGCACCTTTGGGTTCCCATTGAGAGAGGTTTGTGTTGTATGGAAAGTCAAGCCATAGGACTGTACCATGTAGGGTCGCTGCCGACTGAATGAGCAGTGCGTAGAAGATGGAAAACTGTCTTGATTGATGATCGAGGTGGGTGCAACACGCGTAGATTGATGCCGGTTTTTCCGTTGACACATTTTTATATCATTTCAACCTTTGATTGTTTATAGACCCTATTATGTGAGTCAAGGAATACGACAGAGAAAAAACTTGTGTGAAAACCTGGTTACGTGCGTTTTTGGCAAAAGGTTCCAACGTAATTGTTAGAAGAAACCTAACAATAATCTGCAATTTACACATGCGAAAAATAGTACTACACGCAATATCTATAACCGGGTCAAAATTGATAATCATAAGTGAACATATCCAAAGATCAATGAGTGAGAGTGCTACATCAAGAGAAACGAGCGCCAATAATAATTGGCGAAGGAACAATCAAATTCAGATGAGATGCCCCAGTTGTAGTCAGTTCCTAGCTAGGTAGGCAGTCCCGTGCATCATCTCTGTATTGATTAGGACAACAACCCTTCATCCTGATAACAAAACAAACGGAGAGCAACCCAGCCATGTTGATCCATAACCAGAAGCACAAGGACCACTTTTATTATTGACGTACGGCATCAACTGATAGACAGTACATATAGATCGAGATGTAGTGGGCCATTGCATACACGCACATATAATCGATCATATATGCGTCATTTTCATATCACCTGGATCCAGATCAGCTGGCGGCGATCTCATCATGGAGCGACGCGGTGGCTCCGGAGTAGCGCTGCTGCGGCGCCGCCTGCTGGCGGATCATCCCGGCCACCGACGACGAGGAGCCGTTGTTGACGAGGCTGCAGTTCGTCCTGATCTCTCCCTGCGTCCCGGTGAGCACCTGGATGTTGCCCATCTTGATCATGGCCGCCACGAACCGCTCCTTCCAGAGCGTCTCGTTGTTGGCGAAGTTGTTGACGGATGCGTTGAGCGTGGCGTTGACCCGCAGCTGGTTGTCGGAGAAGAAGAGGCCCAGGTTCAGCGGCAGCAGCTTGTAGTAGTTGTTGTCCAGCACCGCCGGCGTGGTGGGGTCCACCGCCGTGGTGATGGACGAGTTGGCCGACGTGGACGGGCACAGCGCGCGCAGCAGCGTCGCGTACGCCGGGCTCAGGCCAGAATCAACCTGTTGTAGTAGTTATGATAATTGTTTTTTAGATAACGAGTAGTTATTATAATTAGAGACGATCATCAATGATTTTTTTTTTTTTTTTTTTTGCTTTTAGAGACAGAAGGAGAAAGGAAGACGATACAATTGGGGTGGATCCGTTGAAGATGCGGGTGAGGAAGGATGAGCAGAAGGATCGCCCGACGGTGTGCGCGCCGGAGAGGATGACCATCTCCTCGGCGGTGAGCGACTTGTTGGCGAAGTTGGCCACGAGCTGCGCCGCCGTCAAGGTGGGCGCGGGGAGGTTGTTGATGGCGTCGGAGGCGAGCGAGACGTTGCCGTCGCGGCGGCCGGAGGGCACCTGGTACGACACGTTGCCGGTGAGGTTGATGCTGTCGCGGGCCGCGAAGGCGAGGATGTCGGCGCACGACACCGTGCGCGCGCAGCTCTGCTCCACGGCGGCCTTGGCGGCGTCGATCACCTGGAACCCGCGCAGGCTCGGGTTGTTGGGCGCAGCGTCGCGCTCCGCCGTGCCGTTCGGAGAGGTCAGCAGCACCGACGCGTCGCAGCCCTGCACATCATCGGTCCATGATACAACTTTCAGTTTTCCTAATAAGCTTCCATTCCAGTGTTTATTCTCATCAAGATCGTCGTCACGAAAATGTTTTTATTTCTCAAGATTATTATTGTTGCTCCTATTTTTTGTTGAACGAGTCGCCTAATAATCTCTTTAGTTACAACCTGCTGAGGATGCTTTTTGGCTGATCGTTCCCATCCCATGTACGACACTGCTGCAAGAAGACGACAGCTGCCGGAACAAGGGAGGACTTGCACGTGATACAGTGCTCCTCGCTACGGATTATGACATTAGTGGTCTGCAAAAGGTGTTGGATCGATTGGGACCAGGCAGACGAACAACGGCACGCTGTGCTGCTTTGACTTCACTTTTATTTTTGTATTGGCACGTCCATCTACCTCGACGGTTCGTTACTTTGTATGACAATTGACAATTCGTGCATGAGGCCTTTCGCTTTTTCTTTGAACACGCTTTCCAGCTATACGCACGAGAAAGAGGTGATGGGTTCAAACTTAGATTGAGTTCGGCAGGGATTCGACCAAGAACCCAAAACGTTTTATGTTTCTCCTGTCCCGTGCGAAACCAGTTATTTTTTGCGGGTTTTGTTCTAAAGACAATAACTGAAACGTTCTTGCTTCGGCTCATAAATCTCTGAACCGTTTGGTACAGATTCTCCGGTGACTAGAGAGAGACGCTTTCTGTTTAGTACAGGTACTATCGGCCGCCTGTTTCTCTCTAGAAACGGGTTGACAAATCTCTAACAAGCGAACCTTATTCATTGCATCCACGATCATTTTCTCGTGGTCAGATTCTTTACATCGAAAGTGTTGTCCACAGGACCACACATCTCCCAAAAGATGAGAAACCGACCCAGAGGTGAAGAACAAGTTAGGATGGGATCAAAGCATCCCGGCCGGACTCCCATTTAGTTGAAAACACTTATTCGTTCCATGTGATGTGCTTAATCGCGACCAAAATACTAGTCCATAACTTCTACAGCTAGCTCCTTAACGTAAAACTTGTTCTACGGTAGACTTGCACACAGTGAAGAAATGGACCACCAATCAGTTTGAATGGAATCACAAAGGTAGATTGCATTTTCTTCATTATTTGATAGTAAACCCAGGCGATCGAAATGCCAATTCAATGATTGGTGCGTGAATATTACTAGCTGGCAAGAAAACAGAGCATATCAATTGGATATGGAATCCGAGAGGTGCGCGTACCCTGACGAAGCAGTCGTGGAAATGGAGCCGGATGAGGCCCGCGGCGATGCCGGAGTCGTTGGCGAAGGCGTTTGTCACCGCCTGCCGGACCAGGGTCTCGGCGTTGGGGCAACTGGTGTTGTAGAACCCCACCTGCAGCTGGCCGCGGGCCACCGCCGGCAGCTGGAGGCACAGCAGCGCCGCCACGGCCGCAGCCGCCACCCCCACCGCACCATCTCTTTGCTTGCTTGGAAACATGGATATATTGTCTAGTAGTATCACTGAGTGGATCTAAGCGTAGTGTGGGCAGTTGGCTGTGGCTAGATGATGCGCACCACATGCCACAAGATGAGGGGCTTATATAGAAGGTATAGTATTTAGCAACAGGCACGGTTCTTGAGGCGAGGGGAACGTGATGATGCAAAACAATAATACTCTTTGACAGAACAAGGATGGCATCTCTCTCTACAATTACTAGTAATTCACATGACCATTAGGTGCACTTTATTAGCTTTTTTTTTGTTTGAGTGCCAGGTAATATATTGTTCGAAAGAAACATGGATTCCGGTCCTTTTATCCAAATTATAATTTTGTACACATACATATTAAAAGGCTCCAAGAAGAGGAAACATTTGTGTCGAACACTTCAAAAAACAATATAATATACATATATTTTGTGGTTACCACAAATAAAAATAAGTAATTTTTATTTTTAGAAAAAATAAAACTGATTATGTAAAAAGTTCTAAAACTGATGATAACCAAATCCACAGTATAAATTTTCTAGAATCATTCTTTACACTGCAGAACCTTATATTCATCTTCTCCACTATATTTTAGATAATGGGTTTTATCCCGACCTTGGCGTCACAAGAGGTTACAGCCACTTATTACAAGAAAGGGCAGTGTGAACTACAACACATACATTTTGCATCTGGATGTTTTGCATGCGTGCTAGCTTCTTTGGTTGCGGCTCCTTGTTCATATGAGTCAGGGAATCGGTTTCAAAGTATGTTACAAAATTTGATCCATACAATCTCGTTAGCGTACCCAATAATCCATCTAAGATTCCTAAAGAAATTTATTTAGTGTTCACTCTTTTTTGTTAGTTACATTTTAAGCAAAAGCACCATGTGCGTTTGTAATCTATTATTGTTGGCTTTGGGCAACAAAAGTACGGATAATATTTTGGTACGGTGCAAGTAGCACTGTTTTATATAGCCGTTCTCATGTTATTTATTTTAAAAGAAATAGCAACTAGACAAGTTCACATTGTTAACCCGGTCTACTACACTTACCTAAATAAGTACCCGTAGTCACTTGTTTGTCGTAACCAACACACATGCATGTGGAAGGGTACAGATCTCATGTCCCCACTCTAACATCCATCAATTGTAGGTATAGAACAAAGGAGCTTAATGTTGTTTTTCTTAAGAAGAATCATTGTGATCTGAACTTGTTAACTCTACTTGTCTGCATAATTTTTCAACTTAAAAAAAGAGTACCACTATAGGTCTAACTCGATTGTCCAACCAGCGTCCAATCAATACAAAAGATATCACAGAAAATGGGTCCAAAACATCACTTGTGTCTTGGTTGAACACACTGTTTGGACAATTGGGTTGGACCTATAGCATTTTCCTTAAAAAAAATGCACCATCTTACTGAAAGTTGTATATGGCCATGGCTTAGCATTAGTAATTGTGGGACTATATATACACCTAAATTCCATTTTGAGTGCGCCTTGCCTCGGATATTTATAATTTTTATGTTTAAGTGAAGGAAAAGTCCATTTTACTACCGCGAACAATTCACTTTGTCCAACTTAGTACCCAAACAAAATCTTGGCTCAGTTTACTACATCAAACAATTTAAGTTGGTGCAATTTACTACCTTGTGCAATTTGTATTTTTCATTTCTTTGTGTACGCTTTGAATTTGAAGCTGAAATTTCGCACATGATCACTACCATATTGTCCACCACTAAAAACAATTATAAGACATATTTTAAGAATATGTATTATAGTTTTAATAGCATCAAATATTATATGAACTATAGAGTTCGATATTTATATGAACAATATTTATAAAATATGCAAGATATTTTATTTTACATAGATATTGATAGCATGTATCATCACACAAAATTTGAGTTTCAAATTTAAAGCATACAAAGAGAAATAAAAGAGACAAAATGCATAAGGGAGTAAATTGCACCGACTTAAATTGTTTGAGGTAGTAAAGTGAGCTAAGATTTTGTTTGGGTACTAAGTTGGACAAAATGAATTGTTTGGGGTAGTAAAATGAACTTTTCCCTTTAAGTGAAGACGGAGAAGATTATAATTATTGCCTAGTGTCCTACATAAAATTTGCGAGGCGTGAGGACTGATTTGTTATGTGCCATATAGTCCACCTACTTGGCAAGACGCTATCTAGTTATATAAGTTAAAAGTTACTCAGTTCATTGATTCAAGAAGTTTGGTTACAATTTAAGAGAATGGGACATGGGAGGAAAAAAATGCAAAACAGAAAATGATTTTACTGTGTATGTTGTTTCACAATTTTTATTTTCTTCCCACCTATTGAGATATATGTATGCCTTAATTATGCTGCTAATAATATGTGCTGCAAAAATAGATCATGCTACTACTAGTACAGTTTACATGTATATGTGTCAAATATAGATGCGGGCACCAATTAATATCTCTCTTGGACGCTTTTCTTGATGGATGTGTGACCAGCTTAGGAAAAAGCAAGTAGCCAAATCTAAGCCCATCTTTAGCCCGACATAGGATAGGAAAGCTAAAGTACTAGTGATCAACATATCTAACGAATTCATGTACTCGCCCATTAGATTCTTCACGGCACCTTTTGCTTTTTGGTTTCTTTTTGTACTAGTTAATTTTCATTCTCAATTTAGCTTTGTTCTCTTTTTTGTTAAGTGTAAAAGAAATATATACTGCAGGTTATGTATCTTGCTCACCATTGTGTGCCCCTCCACCTTTGTGCTCAGTTTAGATTCATGTCCCGATGCCTCTTAGCATCTACAGTGTCGATGGACCTGTAAAAAATGAGTATTTTATTGGCATCAAATAGATTAGTTTGAACAAAGGAAATACGTAGTACTATACTGAGTATGACAAACCTTGGACTTGATTGGAGAGATCTGTTTTGGTGGTTCCAATAAATGACGGACCATCCAATAATTAATAATGTTCTTTGCCAATAAATTATATAGATAAATAGTGGATCGACCAAAACCCTACAAAGTTTTTTGCCAATGAACTGGCACTATCCATTAATTAATATATATGAAACTTGGTGTTATTGGACAGATCTGTTTTGGATGGTACAAATCAAGGACAATTGATACCTTGCTTGCAGCAAACATTGTACGCCGCACCGATCCTAGTGGAGGGATAGCCGAAATTATATAATTTGGGTTGTTAATCGCATGATCGGAAAGCTCCGACGTGCAGATATATGTCTCAGTGTACTCTTCCATCCAACCAATTATGTATTGCTAATTCGTGCCCGAGATCTAGAACTTTAGTAATCCTTCTTCAACACTCTTGAGCACACAGCATGCATCGGTAACGGTGTCCTTTTGACCCCATTGTTCTTTCTTGAGATACTTTTTTTTCCTCCGTACGTAATCAGCACCCTGAATCCACATGATCATATCGGTTACGTCTCGGTCCATGGGGGATAGTTTGATGAGTTTTTAACTGGCTGCTTTGTAATTGGCCAATGGCCATGGAGGTTAGGCCTTTTTTTTTTAATAATTTGCTGGATCGCTTTGCTTTCTTGCTTGGTAGAGAAAACATGCATTTCTCCCAGATGTACCATTCCCACGCGGAGTGATAGACAGTAAACAGAAGGTAGCCAAACATTGATAACATATAAACACCGGAACGGTGAGAATTAATTATACTGGTTCTTATTGAATTCAATGTATGAGATCTGTTATTATCTATACTTCAGAAATATCTCAGGGAATCTACTAAGTACCCTAGCAAAACACATCTCGATGGACTGGAGGATCAAAGTGGAATTGTGAAATATGGCCTTATGCTCTATCATGCAACGCCAAGTGGGACTTTTATTGAGAGAGAGAGAGAGAAAGAGAGAGAGATCATCTTAACAGTAGAGTAAAAAATGAATAAAGAATGTTAATGAAAAACTAATAACCTTTTAACACAGGGGTGTTATCATCTAATCATTGTACAAGATTTAAGGTTTAATTCAAATTGTATAAACATGGGAAAAAAATAAATAAATTGCATAGCAGGTAGATCGCATCAATCTAAATAGTGCTAAAGAGTATATCGAGTCATTTGTTTTGTTCAAGGGGGTCAATAAATAAAGTGGATTGTTCAGGAGAATAAAATAGACACCCAACAGATGTGCATATACACGATTAACTTACATATGTTCTCCTTACTTTCATGCATAATTTTTATCATTCATATAGATTGTTTTTAACATAATCATGTTACTATAAAATATTATGTTACTATACAAAACCATAGATTAACGCTAATTGCAAAAACAAATCTAGATCATCATGCGAACCAGAAGTTCTAGAGTTTTTTGTGAAATTTGAGGGCCAAAAGAACAAGAACTAAATATAGTATTTGCTTGTTCAGGTCTTTTGTCAACCCTACTAAGATTTAAATTACAAATACGTAAATTTTTTCTAGCATGCAGGAATGAAATAACATTTTGATTTTCCTTTAAAACATACTATCTATGTAACTGTGTACCTATCCACCAAAAAAACAGTAAATTCTGATTAACTATACCACCACTCATAAATCTGTGACATAAGTGCACTTGTCTATGATGGTGTTAGTTGATTTAATTTTTTCTTACTTTTTCGCATGGTTGAGAACTATATTTTGTATCACTAGGGTCATGTTTTAAGATATTTGGTATCCAATGTCAATGGCAAAAGTTTCACAATAATCTTGGCGCCACCTTTAATCTACATACACTGAAATGGAGATAGGTTCCAAAAATTAAATCTGATTTTTTTAATTATACCATGTCCCATCATAGGTGTGTCATATAGGAAACAGTTAAAATTTAAAGTCGTCATATGCCTCATACATGTGTCATCATAGGTATCATTATAAAGTCATCTGTACCATATGAAAATTAAATCAAAGACATGCATGTGTCACAAAATTTTTATCTGATTCTATATGCGCACATGTCAAGCAAAATCTATCGGAATCCAAAGGGACTCTTATTGAATCTCTCAAATAATTTTGACATAGTGCCTGTAGGGAATTGTATAGATACACGCTTCTTCCTCTTTATGTTATCTGCTATATTCAAATGTTTGCTTATATTTAACCATTAATTTATGGATATGCTGTTTGCCAAAGGTACATGATAATCGTGACAGCTTGTTCATGGATCACATTGTTCACTAAAAAGTTGCTTAATTGGATGGAGATGCCTATAGTGATGCATATATGTCTATGCTCCTGACTAAAAGGATGGCGATCTGTAACAACTGTCGTGTCTGGCTTAGCTATGTACTTACATGAGCAATCCCAACCTTACTCCTATGCATCTATGATTTTTTTTCTTCAATTTATTGAAATCATCATTAAAAACAACATGTGCACCAAAATTTCAAATATTATTGCTCTATAGCTTCATTGTGTAGCATGATTTAGGGACTTCTTGGTGTGGCTTATGGAATGTCATTTGGCTCTAGTTTATGGTATAAGGTCTATCGAACGGATTGAAACCAAATATCTTATGGTCATAAGCATCTATAAGCCATTTTCAGTGTTATACTAGTGTAGTTTGTTTTGCCAAAGTCAATAATGGTAGGTTTTTTTCAGCTCATATTTTCAGTCCTTCCCTGGAATGGATAAGTTGTTTCGTCAAAAAGTTTGAATGGATAATGTAGTAAGTTAGAAAAAGCCAGAATAGTTGTTTTGACCCATAAGTTAAAGCCAAATCTGTTTTTTTTTGTATGAGCATAGATATTACCATACGAGGCTTATTTTCATGTTTACAACAGGAATCCAATGGGCTCATGATTTTTGTGGTCAATAAGAAATTAATTAAATTGCTCATAAAAACATGCAACTAATTACATTTTAGGTCCCCAACATGATTTACAAATGCAAAGCAGATTTGGATCTTCAACATCTAGGAATCTTTTTTTCATTTGATATATTTTACAAATGTATTGCACATATCCAAATCAAGTAACACAAATGGACTTTTAAGAATTCTTGCGTATGTGGATGTTGACCTATCTAGCTACATCACTAATATTTTTTCTTGCATTCGTGTGAGAATTAGTAAATTCAACCTCACTGAAATCATGCTTAAACATATCGTGTGCCTGAAATGTCAAATATAAATCCGGCATATAGCTTTCATTCAGATTTGACAAAATGAAACCAAGCTACCGTGTTTAATTTATCAAGTATCAAATGAGTTTTTTAGCGTGGATGTGATGTTTAAGCAATACTTTTCACGAGCTCGCTTATAAAACTACTTCTCCTGTAATCTGCACAAATACAATATCAAGAACGTCAATTCGTTTGCCAGTTGACTTTGTCACATAATATGTTTATTTATGTCAAACGCAACAATAAATTATCCTATTATTTTCCAAGCATGTATAGTGTTCAGTCTTAACAGGGATGAGCACAGATGTGATGTTAGAATGACGCTAACTATAAAGACCTACGTTTTAATTTGGCAGCAGCCAAATTTGTATTGGGAAGTCGCGAACTGAAAATCCAAACATTGATGAGGTAAGTAAGAATGAAAACGCTAAGAGGAGCACACCAAGTTAAGTGAAAATTTTGGTGGACGGTGTCGGTGAAGGTGACAGCGTACAATTTTGCAGTAAACGTGATCATGGCCATGGTCGCCGACGAGCGCATGCTGGAGCAGGCATGTGTAGCCATATAAGATCATCTCCAGCAATGGGATACAAATCTGGCCCCTACTTCTCTGTTTGCGGGCTGGCCTGGAAAATCGCGCATGCAAAATTATCTGTCAACTCCAGAAGCGTAACCAAAACATAAGACCCTACTTTTCATACTGACAAACGGACCCACACGTCAGTGAAATAAAAATCTCCAAGAGTCAGACGAGCAGGTCGACGAGCTTGGCCCTCACCGGCATTTGCGTGGGCACACAGAGGTAGAAGCGCTCGCCGCACTCGACGGCCAGCGTGATGGGCCTTGCAGCGCCTGTGCCCGCGTCCTAGCGCCCGTCCCGTCGCGGTTGCGTCAAGATCTGCCGGCAAGATCGCAGGAGGAGGGGAGCGACATGGCTGCGGAAAGACGAGGGGCATAGACACGCAGCGCAGAGGAGGGCGTGGCCGGCTGGGCAGGCGAGCGAAGGCGGCGCGGTCGGCGTGGTGGCGGACGACCTAGTGAGCAGAGGATGGCACCACGAGGGCGACCGTCCGTCGTCGGCCATGCGCTCCTCGGAGGGCCACAGCACACCGCAAGGCAGAGCTCTCCAGCGACCGCCTCGGCCGGCCATGCGCTCGCAAATGGGGCAGGGGCGGAACGCGTGGGCCGTGCCCGGCCACCACCGTAGAGGCCATGCGCATCAGACCTCCGAGCCCGTCCTGCGGCGGCTGCACCTCCCCGGCCAGCTGCCGCCTCTACACCCTGCCAGATCCAGCCGGCCAGGAAGTGGGTGTCAGGAGCTCGCAGATAGGGCAGGGGCAGAGCACGCGGCCGGGTGGCGGGGGAGAGGCGGAAGCGCGCGCTGGGGCGGCGGGGAAGAACAGATCGATCGCGAGGCTGGAGGGTGTGAGGCAACGACGGCATTTGCAAGCTAGGTGGGAGGAGCGAGGAGGCGGCGACGCAACCATCTGAATTGGAGGCAGGCGAGGTCAGTCCGGCGAGGCGGCTGTGCGGCTGGCTGCGCAGGAGGCAGCGATGATGTGCGGGAGAGAGAAGAGAAAGAAAGGAAGGAGAAGAGAGAAAAGTAGGAAAAAAAGAAAAGGTGATGGGACCGACGAATGAGAGGCTGGGTTCGAGGACCCTAGGAATGGGGGCTTGGAGATGGTGTTTGAGAGGGCATAAAAAATAGGGTCCAAGTAAGGTTCTTGCTGGAGCTGTTTTTTTTTTTTTTTTGCCAAAGACTCTAAATATTGGAGTGGAGGCTCAGATAGGGGTTTTGCTGGAGATGCTCTAACGTGATCATGCTGGTAGGCAATACGTCTTCACTGGATATTATGCTGGCATGCACGGACGCTCAGCCGACGAATAAGTTTCTTAGGCCTCGTGTATATGACCCAGAGTTCAAGGAGAGGACGGAGGCGGGGTTCACCGTGTCCGTGTGGGGGGCGCCGAACAGGCAAGACTTCCTGTCAGCACTGCAGCTGCTAGAGCATGAGCAAGTTTTCATGGATCGATATCGAATCCAACAAATAGTCCATGCCAATTCAGATTTTCCTGCCACATACCAGGCGCGACACCACGATGCCCACGTTACCGAAGCGACTCCTGCCACGGCGATCAGCACTGCCCCTGCACTTTTTGCACGTCGAAACACAACGAGCCAACTAGGTGATAGTGTTTTTTTTTCTAATACGTAGTGATAGTGATAGTGATAGTGATAGTGTCTCATTTCAAATTTATTGGTTCAAATGATATGTTGTCAATTGCAAGAAGTGTGTACTGCTTGAGTTTAATTGGTGTGCCTTCTCTTGTCTTGGGCTTCCTAGCATGCAAAGGAGAGAATGTGTACTTATAACTTATAGGAAAAAGTCCATTTTACTCTCCTGTACTGTGGCCATAGTTTGATTAACCCCATGTGCTATTTTTTGGTCCGCTTAAGCCCCACGTTCTGAAAAACCAAAGCACTTTTCACCTTTGAGGCTTTGACAGCCTCCCTAACCAGGTTTGGTGACTAGAACTCTAGTTTAGTTGGTTTAGGGAACTAATCACGACACATAGGCAAGTTGATGTGCAAGATGTGACCTAGCGTACATATCCCCATCGTAGCCCAACTCGTACCTGCCTATCCCTTGTTGCACATCACCGTCATCGCTTGATCTTTCTCTTCTTCTCCCTAAGGCGGGCTATAGCAGATCGACAAATGTCATGATCACAGGGAAGAGGAGTTCATCAGACACAATGACAACATCCAAGTGTGTTCACCTAACCCTTAGTCAGGTCATAATGTTATTTTGTTGGTAGATTCAAGGCTAGGGTTCTTGCGCACATGGTTATAACATTAGAATCGATCGTTGGTTTTTCAAGTTTGAAGATTTTTGCGCATTACACGTCCCTAATTTGATTCGTTGGAATATGTTAATGATAAAGGTCTTTGAGATTTAGTTTTTTGGATTACAAAAATCTGTGAAGTTAATGCTCTATTTTTTACTCTTTTTTAGGTCAGGGAATTGGTAGTTGATCATGGATCCACTTGAAGTGGCGAGGGATGTTTGACTATGATGACCTTTCTTTGCAATATGTTGGTGGCCATATTGCAATATCATACATTGAGAGGGACAAGGTGTCACACCCAGAATTGAAAGGTCATCTGGTTTATCACATTATTCTGACAGAAGACAACAATCTTGATTTCCATTGTTTATTTCCATGGGAAGAAATAAACAATGGATTGAGAAGGCTTGGAGATGACAAAACATGATTGTGAATGTCTGATATCATAACAGAAGGAGGAGTTGTTGAACTATATGTTGAAGTGTTCAAATATGTTGCTGGTGAAGTAGTTATGTGGTCCTATGGAGAGGTAGAAGATGTGGTCGCTCATGACTACAATGAGTGTGAAGAGGGCAGTAGCTCTTATGTGGTCCTATGGAGAGGTAGAAGAGACGTGGTCGCTCATGACTACAATGAGTGTGAAGAGGGTAGTAGCTCTAGAGAAAAAGAAGTATATGCAGAGGAAGATGGAGAAGATGAACTTGATACTGAAGATGAGAACTATGTGGATGGAGATGAAGACACATCCGAAGATGATGAAGAAGCAAAGCTATTCAGGACTAAAGCTATGAACCAAAGAAGAAATCCAACCGCTAACATTGTGTCGTCTGTGGCCTCTAGGGTGCATGTTTATGAGAGTGGGTGCAGGTTTATGAGAGTGATGAAGGTGACATTCATCGTGACATTGTTGACCCCACCCACCCACCCCTCGTGATGGACTCAAGTGATGAAGCAAGTTATGACGAAGAAGACAAGGATAAGCTATAAGAAGGAAGAGCAGGTTTTGAAGTTGGTATGGCATTTAAGGAAGGGACGAGTGTAAGAAAGCTCTGATCAAATATGGACTAACAACCAGGAGGCACTTGAGATTCCCAAAGGATGAGAAAAAGAGAATTAGAGTTAAGTGTTCATGTCCAAACTGTCCTTGGATGTTGTCTCGCTTCAACAAGATCAGACTCAGATTGGTTCCAAGTGAAGACTTTTGTTGACACTCACATTTGCCCAAAGAGAAAGGATAACAGACTGGTCACAGCAAGAAGAATTGCAGATAAGTATAAGAGAATCATCAAGGCTAATCCATCCTGGAAACTAATGAACATAGAGGAGACAATGGTGATTGAAATGGGAATAGAAGTCAACTTATCTAAGATAAAGAGGCCCAAGGGAATTGTTATGAGAAGGATATTTGAGGCATGTAAAAGGGGTATGCAAAAATGTTTGAGTACCAATCTGAATTCTTAGATCCAATCCACGGAGCACAATAGCATGTTGATTTTTTGCTACAACCAATTTAGTTAGTTAAGTCAGTTCACTTGAGTCATATTAAAGTTCATGCCCCTTGGTCAGTTCACTTCAATTTGATAATGCTACTTCACATTTGAGTTCAGTTCAGTTTAGAACTTTTGGCATGGAACAGAACATGTGTGAATAAAAGGTTATATATTCTAAGGTTAGAACTTTTGTATTTATCTATACTAATTGTCACCCAATCAGAGTCAAACAATGTGTCATCAAATCAAGACATAGAATAATATACCTATGTAGAGGGACAACATGATATTTACAACCCTTTATTATGTAATTTACATATCAAATTACTACTTATAGGTATGACATGTTTCATTTTATTTACGATTCACTTGCATAAGCTAAAGAGTGATGTAAAATGAAGCTAATTGAAAAACATTGTCTAACTTTCCAAAAAATTTACTTTGTTCTTCCCTCAATATAATACCACTTTTGTTGATACATTATTGAAAGAAGTTTACAATAATGTGAACTCAGGCACAGATTTTGATCAAATTTAGATCCTTTAACACTCTTACAAAGATATTTTGAACAAATTTGTGCAGTGACACAAGCCCTCACAAGATCTAACTAGCTATATTAATAAGCTCATATCTGATCCTCTTGTCACCTATATATGGACTAATGTGTGTAGTCTCATGGGTTCATGACAAGTGTGTTGCTCCCAAAATATCGAAGGAATGTAGGTGTTGAACATTTTTTAATTTATTAAATTACCTTTTGAATACATTTTATAGAATAATTAATCATAAAAATGCATCCATGTCAACCTAAATCGAAGATTCAAACCAAAGGATAAGTTCCGCTATAAAAGCATCTTGAATGGAGTTGGTAAAAATGGAGACCCAAAATTTGTTTTAGGTATAGGAGAGAGAAGATTTAGGGAAATATTTTGTTCTCTTCTCCAGCAGAATACTTAAAACTGGATACCTATAATATTTCTTAAAAGTCTATCAATCATATGGGTTTTCTATTAAAGAGAAGCCTCTCATCTCACCTATAATGTCCATGGCCTACTACTGACTGGGGAATGGATTGCTGTCGAAGGCTAACGACCCACTTTAGACTCATTAAGTAATAGAGACATATATATAGAGAGAGAGGAGGGGGGGGGGCCCTCATATCGTCCACCCTCGGCTCCCTCGAGCTGGACAAGGCTAACGTTACAGGGGTCCGGAGGCCACCGATAACCATTGAAACAAACGGTTATTCTCGTAAATACAGTTTAAAAACACAACAAATGGTTAATTCTATCTACAACGTCAGACACAATGATGATCTCCGCAAAACAACAGTTAGTTTTACTACTCAACAGTTAGTAACATGTCTAGCGGTGAGTTTAGAATGCGCGGTTATCTTTTCTAATAAACAGTTATCTATCAGCTCCTTTCTCGCATCTGAATGAAGACTTGTGCAGAAGATCAATAGCAAACTTTGCCTTTCACTGGTTTTACCTGAATTTCAATCTCGGATGCCATAACAAGATAAGACACACAACATTCGCTTCTTGCTCGTCAGAATGCTCGTGTTATGGCTTGTTATGTCTTTGAATGGTTTCACTCTAAAGAGAAGCATCTCATCTCACCTATAATGTCCATGGCCTACTGCTTAGCAATGACCGGTGCTATGTTTCTCGCCGTCAAAAGTCACTACTTTGATAGAATTAACCGTCTACTGCTTCATTGTCAAATAACTGTTTTAGGAAAAATAACCGTTTTATCTCTTCAGGTTTTAAGTATCTCATCTTGTTTTCAGATACCAAGATGCAGAAGGAAGCATTTACTAATTGGGAGTGTATTAAGTGCTACTGTGGTGGACAGGTTTTTGAGTTTCATTCTCAAGAGGGTAGAATTTTCTTCAAGTGTGACCGAAACATTAATGGGGTTCGTGCTCTTTGTTTCTTCCTCAATTTTTCCCACATTTTTGCTTCTATATGTTTCTTCCACACATTTTTGCAATATATGAAATAAGAAACTCTAATAAGCAGGTCCACACTTACTGCAGGACCAAACCACTTACTCGTTCATTAGGAGTAAGTTACAGTATAAAGCATTACTAGATGAGGGATATGATGTAGTTCCAGCATCACCAGGATGGGCATCACCAGCACCAGCACCAGCATCACCACCTACTGCATTTGAACAAGGCATAATCCGCAGGTTGAACATGAATGCTGCAAACACAGGGGCAACATCTGCTGGAAATCACTCCACAGCTACTCACCACCACGGCAGCGCTATGGGATTTGGAAGTGTAGCAAGTCCTATTAGAGCATGTAACTTCGCAGCTTCTGGACAACGTCAACAAGTCCACCATCGCAGCGCTGCGGGAAGTCCAAGTGCAGCAGCTCCTGGTAATCAACCTACTGCTACTCATGAATTTGCTTTAAAGTCAGACATAATGACTTTCCACAATGAGTATGGCTACTTGCTCGACAAAGTTCCCAAAGGTTGTAGCTCTACATTCTTTTTCATTACTTTTATGTCTTAGATATGGTTCAATGATTGTTGACTTTGTTTTCAGATGAGCTATTGGCTACCCAAAAACAAGTCGATGTGGTGAAACTGCGAGTCACTGATGTGGAAGGAAAGGTCACTGATGTGGAAGGAAAGACCGATAATTTGAGTGGGAAAGTTTCAGAACTTTCATCGGCTATGTACAATTATTCAAAAACCACTGATACCAATGTCAAGACGGTCCTAGGCATCCAGAAGGCATCGATGGGGTTCCAGGCTTTAGTTGTGGTGATCTTCCTCATTCTCGCAGCTGCCATTTTAAAGAATAGGTAGGTGCTGGCGGGTGAACTTCTTTTGAACTCCTGTAATCAGCTACATTGTGTTGAGCTTTCTTTAAGGACTATAAGTGATTATGTTGATCTTTTAACAATCACTGTTTTCGTTAAGGCCAAGAAGTGATTGCCTTGAGCTTTCTTGGTACGAAGTAGAGTCATAATCCTCTACTGGTTTTTCTACCTCTTAGATAAAAATATAACTGTGTTGTCGGTGTTCCGAATGTGGATAACTGTTTCTTGGAAAAGATAACCGCGCGTTCTAAAACTCACCGTTCCAGGTGTTGCCGGTGATTCGAATGTATATAACTGTTTTTTGGAAAACGTCACCGCTTGATATGTTACAAACCGTTGAGTAGTAAAACTAACTGTTGTGTTGTGGAGACCATCATTGTGTCCGACGTTGTAGATAAAATTAACCATTTGTTTCGTTTTTGAACTATTATTATGAGAATTACTGTTTGTTTCAATGGTTACCGGTGGCCTCCAGAGCCCGTGTCACGTTGGCCTTGTCGAGCTCGAGGGAGCCGAGGGTGGACGATGTGAGGGCCGCCCCCTCTCTCGCTCTCTATATCTCTATTACTTAAAAAGTCTAAAGTGGATCGTTAGCCCAAGATTTTAGACATCTACCACCTGAGTTAATGTCGAATTCACATCAAATTGAATTGAGCTCGACTTGAATTCAAAAGTTTCATTATTTTCGGTAGTCTTCGATAAATTGAATCAAAGGATCATTGGTTCACTGGTAACATTGTTCGCTTGTATCCTGGTGGCTATGGTTCGAATCCCCTTGAACCCATTTTACTCTTTGTTTGTCCCTTTTTTTGCCTCGACTGGCTGGCCGTAGGCTATTTGGTTGGGCTAGCCCAATTAAACGGGTTTGCGAGGAGGGGAAGGAGAGAGTGGGTTGGTGTGGCTGATGTGGTCTGGGATTATTATGTCAAGATTTTATGTTAGGATTTTCTTTATTTTTCTTCAAATTTGTTTCTGATTTTCTTTATATATTTTTAGAAGAAAAGACCATGTCCGGACAACGAGCCCGAGGCCATCGACGCGTTGTGTAGCAATTTTCCTATGTTATAGCAATTGATTCGGTGATATTTACAAACCAACGTGTAATCGGGTGGCAAGTGCACTCCCTTTCTTCCTACTATGCGAGTCATTTTAACAATTTATATATTTAGGCATTGTCTTTGTTGTTTTGTGATTTTTTTTGTCCCCGTTGCAACACACGGGTAAATTCATAGTATATGAACTATAGTAGTGTTTTCTATATAGAATAAATTGGTACTAATGAAAACAAAAATGAGATCTGGAACCACAGATTAGATCATTTCTCTTGTGCATTAAAATTTTGTTAAGGGTTGTGTCGTCCTGATGCTTCTACAATACACTAAGTTTTCACACCTGTTATGCAATTTAACTATCCCTTTTAAGCAAAGTTTTTCTAAACGTTTTTGAACGGCCGTTTAGACGCGTCTAAACGGTAAACGACAGCCTATCGTGTAGTTTAGGCCCTGTGCATTGATATATCTCCCTTCTATCAGGAATCTACAACGTCGGACATAATGATGGTCTCCGCAAAACAACAGTTAGTTTTACTACTCAACGGTTAGTTACATGTCTAGCGGTGAGTTTAGAATGCGCGGTTATCTTTTCCAAGAAACAGTTATCTATCAGCTCCTTTCTCGTATCTGAATGAAGACTTGTGCAGAAGATCAATCGCAAACTTTGCCTTTCACCGGTTTTACTTGAATTGCAATCCCGGATGCCATAGATAAGACACACAACATTCTCTTCTTGCTCGTCGGAATGCCCGTGCTATGACTTGTTATGTCTTTGAATGGTTTCACTCTAAAGAGAAGCCTCTCATCTCACCTATAATGTCCGTGGGTGAATTCCTCCATCCATAGATTCATGCACCTTGTTCAGTCTTATTGAAGCTTTTCAGTACCTTAGATGGATTACCAAGTTGGAGCGGGGGTTTCCTAAGACAAAAACTGGTTGTTGCAAAGGCACTGGTTGATGACAGGATGATAGTCTGGACAACAACACCGTAGGTAACGTCCTGATCAAGGGTTATGGGAGTCGAGGTGCTATAATAACACGATAGATTTTTTTATTGTTGTTCAGACTGCCATCGTGTCACCAACCACTACCAGTGGGTGGACAACAACTAAATGGTAGAGGCGGACAAGTTCGAGGACAATTACTACAGCTCGTCCTTGCCTTGGACTTTGGACCCAACGTCGAGCATAATATCGATGAGGACTCTCTTCGCATAAATCTACTTGCTGGCAGTTCAATTAAACATGTATAACCGAGGGATTTTAAATCACGAGTTTATTTTTTTATGAAATGTAGAGGGATTTTTGCAAAACATCATGTTTGGATGCACAACTGGTTCTAGATTGGGAGACGACCCCGGGCTCGAACCGTTCTATACGGATAGGCAATGGCATAGTTCACGTTCAACGCAGTTGTACACTTACCAAACACACACACACACACACACACACACACACTCATAACCATCACAAAAAATTGCCACACTTAACCGTAGCACTAAAGAGTTAACCGTTGAACCAAACGTCAGAAACAGTGATTATCTTCATCATACACAGTTAGTTTCAGAACGCGCGGTTATCGTTTCCAAGCAACAGTTATATAAATTCAGAACACTGACAACACAGTTAAAAAACAAGAGACAACCTTTGACTTCAGGAACATGGTCAACAAAATATACACCGGTCCTTATAATAAGCACTTCGGGTCCACTGCTCACTTAAACCACCTCAAGAACTACAGCAAGTCACTTCCCTTATCAGGGCCCAAAATACTACAGTTGAAACTCTTCCAACCAGCAACTACAGATGAAATTGTTCAAACCTGCAGCTAAAGTGTCGTCCTGCAACATTTTAAGCTTGTTCTCAGCTTCCTCCTTCTGCTCCAGCAACATGGCCTTAGTTATTTCCCTCTCCTGTTGCAGCAAAGCCCGAGCATTGTTCTTCTCCTCCCACAACATGGCAATCACACCTTCCTGCTCAGCGATCAAGTTGTTTCCTTCCTCAAGCGAGCTCTTCAATCCATTGACCTCCTTCTCCAAATCCTCGAATCTCTTCTTCACCAACAACATGAGAGCTTTCTGATTAGGCGTCTAGTCTTGTTCCCACTTGTAAAAGGGACATCCACATCCCTGCCACAAACAAAAATGATGAATCAGAACCAAACTAAATTGTAGGCTAACATTTCACCCTTCAAACAGAAAATGTGGAATCAAAACAAACCTTAAGACGATCTGGGCAGCCAAAGAATATCCTTCCTGGGTTACGAGTAGTCCACGAGGTCCAGCCTGATGCCAACTTGTTGCAATAGCAACGCATAGGGTTCCTCGGATCATTACATGGCTTGAACTCCACCGGAGCAATCGAGCGGGACTCTCTTGCAGGGTCAGGGCTGCCAGGAAATGAACTCAAAGGGGAACTTTCTGCAGAACCAGGGCTGCCATGAAACAAAGCCATCCTTCACCTAAATTTCAAAATCCAAGCAAAAGGAATGGTGATGTTCAGAACAGATAGTGCTAAATAAATTAGCCACCATTGAATCATGCAAGTATAAAACCAAACAACGAAACATTAAGATCACACTAACTGCAGCAAGTCAATGATAGATAAACAAGATAGTCATAGTCTCATAGACGTTAGATACACGTAGTTCAAACAAACCGACATAGTTCTAACAAACGGACAACTATCAGAGCATCTAATCAGAGCTATATCGTATGCATCTGCTAACTATCAGAGCATGTAGCAGTTAAATCGGAGCAATCGTATGCATCTGCTAACAAACAGAGCATGCCGCAGCTAAATCAGAGCAATCATATGCATCTGTTAACAATCAGTCAAGTATCAGCTAGCAACAAATAATGATAAATCCTACTTCCTGATAGATTCTGAAATCAGAGCTAAAACAGAGCGTTCATGCTAAAACAGAGCTAAATCAGTTGACATTCAGTGCTAAATTAGTGGACATTCAGTGCTAAATCAGTAGAAAATCAAATAATGTTTATGTTGTAGATGAGAGGGACTTAGGGAGGGAGCAGAACAGCAGTACCTGAAGACCTTGGAGGACGACGACCCGCTTGGAGGACGACGGCGCGGCTAGCGTGCGCGGCAACGATGGAGCAACGTTCGTGCGCCGGCGTGGCAACAAGGAACCGCGCGTCAGGGCAGAGGAAGACGGCGAGGGAACTGCGCGTCAGGGCAGAGGAAGACGGCGAGGGAACCGCGCGTCGGGGCAGAGGAAGACGGCGAGGGAGGTGGGCACTTGTCGAGCGTGAGATGCAGCAGGGTGGCCGCCCGGTAGGCGACGGCGCTGCCGGCGAGCGCGAGCTCAGATGTGCTTTTGCGGCGGCGTGCGTGCAACTGAATTTGTTTTCAGTTCAACCCCAGTCCAGCCTTATATACATGGCCTAAAATTCCAGTTCGCTGGCCCGCCAAAATGGCCCATGTCCCACGCTCGTGTTCCCGCACCCGTGTTTCATCTCCCGCGCACGAAGCCAACTCGTAAATACCTGCAAAACGGTCCTGGACGCCGTATTTGACCTACGGGCTGACACGACCCTTTGACCACCGGGCCCGGGCGTGCTCGGACCGGGCTAAAAGGACCGGGCCTAGAGATGGCCCTTTAGCTCGGCCCGTCTAGCCAGCTATAATTTGACCGTGTACAACCGTTCCGTTTCGACTCTTTCCACCATTTTTTTTCGTGTTCTCCAACTTGGTAATCCATCTATGGTACTGAAAAGCTTCAATAAAACTGAACGAGGAGCATGAAGAATCAATGGATGGAGGGATTCGCCCTTCACTGCAATTTGAGTCTTTGGAGAGGGATCCATCCCCCACTCGACAACAATCCATTCCCCAGTGAACAGTACGCCATGGACATTATAGGTGAGATGAGAGGCTTCTCTTTAGAGTGAAACCATCCAAAGACATAACAAGCCATAGCACGGGCATTCCGACGAGCAAGAGGAGAATGTTGTGTGTCTTATCTTGTTATGGCATCCGGGATTGCAATTCAGATAAAACTAGTGAAAGGAAAAGTGTGCGATTGATATTATGCACAAGTCTTCATTCAGATGCGAGAAAGGAGCTGATAGATAACTGTTTTTTGGAAAATATAACCGCGCGTTCTAAAACTCACCGCTTGATATGTTACTAACCGTTGAGTAGTAAAACTAACTGTTGTTGTGTGGAGACCATACGTTGTAGATAGAATGAACCATTTGTTGCATTTTTGAACTGTTATTATGAGAATAACCGTTTGTTTCAATGGTTAGCGGTGGCCTCCGGAGCCCGTGTCACGTTGGCCTTGTCGAGCTCGACGGAACCGAGGGTGGACGATGTGAGGGCCGACCCCATCTCTCCCTCTCTATATCTCTATTACTTAATAAGTTTAAAGTGGGTCGTTGGCCTTAGGAAACCCCCGCTCCAACTTGGTAATCCATCTAAGGTACTGAAAAGCTTCAATAAGACTGAACGAGGAGCATGAAGAATCTATGGATGGAGGGATTCGTCCTTCACTGCAATTCGAGTCTTTGGAGAGGGATCCATCCCCCACTCGACAGCAATCCATTCCCCAGTCAGCAGTAGGCCATGGACATTATAGGTGAGATGAGAGGCTTCTCTTTAGAGTGAAACCATTCAAAGACATAACAGGCTATAGCACGGGCATTCCGACGAGCAAGAAGATAATGTTGTGTGTCTTATCCTGTTATGGCATCCGGGATTGCAATTCAGGTAAAACCAGTGAAAGGCAAAGTTTGCGAATGATCTTATGCACAAGTCTTCATTCAGATGTGAGAAAGGAGCTGATAGATAACTCGTTGCTTGGAAAATATAACCGCACGTTCTAAAACTCACCGCTTGATATGTTACTAACCGTTGCGTAGTAAAACTAACCGTTGTTTTGCGGAGACCATCATTGTGTCCGACGTTGTAGATAGAATTAACCATTTGTTGCGTTTTAAACTGTATTTACGAGAATAACCGTTTGTTTCGGTGGTTACCGGTGGCCTCCGGAGCCCGTGTCACGTTAGCCTTGTCGAGCTTGAGGGAGCCGATGGTGGACGATGTGAGGGCCGCCCCCTCTGTCCCTCTCTATATCTCTATTACTTAATAAGTATAAAGTGGGTCGTTAGCCTTAGGAAACCCCCGCTCCAACTTGCCATGGACATTATAGGTGAGATGAGAGGCTTCGCTTTAGAGTGAAACCATTCAAAGACATAACAAGCCATAGCACGGGCATTCCGACGAGCAAGAGGAGAATGTTGTGTGTCTTATCTTGTTATGATATCCGGGATTGCAATTCAGATAAAACCAGTGAAAGGAAAAGTTTGCGATTGATCTTCTGCACAAGTCTTCATTCAGATGCGAGAAAGGAGCTGATAGATAACTGTTTCGTGGAAAATATAACCGCGCGTTCTAAAACTCACCGCTTGATATGTTACTAACCGTTGAGTAGTAAAACTAACTCGTTGTTGTGCAGAGACCATACGTTGTAGATAGAATTAACCATTTGTTGCGTTTTTGAACTGTTATTATGAGAATAATCGTTCCTAAGGATAGCGGCTCGTGTGTTGGACCGTTCCTAAGGATAGCGGCGTGTGTGTTGGACCGTTGGATTGAGTTGTCGGGTTGGTCGTTCAGTTTGCGCCTCGCTTCCCTCACCAGCATTTCGTTCGCTTGGATTCCGTCGAGTTTCGCTTCCCATCGCGTCCCTTCCTCTTCAATTACGCGTACGAATACCAAGAGACGCGCTCTTCATTATTTAACCGCCCCCATCACCAACATCTTCTTCTCCCACTCCGCCGCACCCCATCACCAACCCTCGGAAGCCCGACGCCTTGAAACACCCTCGCCCAGCGGCGCACGTTGCCACCAGCCCCGTACCATGGATTGCGACTCCGCAAGCGGCGAATGATCTCCCCGGTTGGAGGATGTCATACGCCCTTCCCGCGACGGCCGGCGCTCTCACCGATGGGAGTTACCACCTACGAGTGTACCGCGACGTCGCCTTATTCCCGGAGCAGTACCCAACAATCAAGACGACGATCACATGTGACGCGATGGTGGTCGAGCGGTTCATCAAAGAAATCCGAGGTAACCCACCTCCATATCGCAGGCTCGTTGGATTGGACAGCGAGTGGCGCATACTCCTCCGATCCGAGAGCGGCGGACACAAGATTGCCCTCTTGCAACTGTGCGTTGGGCTGCGCTGCCTCGTGTTCCAGGTCCATCGAGGCTTTAGAGAGGGATCCATCCCCCACTCGACAACAATCCATTCCCGAGTCACCAATAGGCCATGGACATTATAGGTTAGATGAGAGGTTTCTCTTTCGAGTGAAACCATTCAAAGACATAACAAGCCATAGCACGGGCATTCCGACGAACAAGCAGAGAATGTTGTGTGTCTTATATTGTTATGGCATCCGGGATTGCAATTCAGGTAAAACCAGTGAAAGGCAAAGTTTGCGATTGATCTTCGGCACAACTCTTCATTCAGATGCGAGAAAGGAGCTGATAGATAACTGTTTCATGGAAAAGATAACCGCGCGTTCTAAAACTCACCGCTTGATATGTTACTAACTGTGGAGCAGTAAAACTAACTCTTGTTTTGCGGAGACCATACGTTGTAGATAGAATTACTATTTGTTGTGTTTTTGAACTGTTATTCTGATAATAACTGTTTGTTTCAATGGTTACCGGTGGCCTCCGGAGCCCGTGTCACGTTGGCCTTGTCGAGCTCGAGGGAGCCGAGGGTGGACGATGTGAGGGCCGGCCCCCTCTCTCCCTCTCTATATCTCTATTAATTAATAAGTCTAAAGTGGGTCGTTAGCCTTGATTAGCGGGGGTTTCTCAAGGCTAACGACCCAGTTTAGACTTATGAAATGATTGTACATATTGTCTTTAAAGTTTCTTCGAACATTTTTAGATGCATACTGTTGCGGTGCGGCAACTAGTGACGTGCTCTACCGAAGGAGAATTGGGAAACAGGTCAGCGATGCGATGCTCCTAGGTTCGACGGTTCGTATTCGGCATGAAGCTTGTAGTTGGTAATTTCTTTTTCTGAATTAAACTATACAAGTGCTAACCTTACCGGGATGGGCATGATCTGCCTACACCTCTATACGCAAATGCTAGGGGAGGGACCCGTCAGCCCGTCGCCAGGGCCGGCCATGCATGAGCCTCACCACATGGACAATGTGAGAATCATGGCGACCTCGGCAGCTTGCTACAAATCACTGTCGTGTGTTTGTCGGATAACCGTTTTATTTTTTAAAACTAACTGTGTTATTTGTGTTCCGGATGCAGACAACCGTTTGGGTGATAACATAACTTCTTAGGATGTATCACCCCCTCGTTCTGTAAATAACCGTTGTGTGTTAAACATAACTCGTTGCGCTGTTGCCCAGCGTCTGAAATCGCTATTTTTCTTTAATTAACCGTTTGGTGCTAGTTGTCAAATAACTGTGTTTTGAAGAAAATCACTGAGTCGAACGCATGTTCAACAGACCAACAACGGTGACACGGTAACAAAGCCGTGACCCCCAACAAATGAGTTAAAACGCATGCTCAATAGATCCAAAAAAAGAAAAAAAAGGACAATGTATGTTCAACAGACCGACGTAAGTCTCCATCACATGTTCGACGGACCAACTACATTCAACATAAGGACAATGTATAGGCGCAAGCATGCATAAGGACCAGCATTAAGGACCAGCATAAGGTATAATCATTGTGAGCTCCTGGGGCAGGTCACCTCATTTTTCTCATGCTTGATAAGCAACCCCAGCAAAAACACCTTTAATTCTGTCTTCCATGTAGGCTGCAATGCAAAAATTTAGTTATTGACATTATTTCTGGACATATCATAGCAGTAAAAATGGGTCTGAAAGGAACTAACCAACTCCAAATCTTTGATGAATTGTTTCTTCCCTCCATCGTATGACACAAGAAAACATAACATGATCATGCAATACTGATTGGTGTCCACGACCTCGGTAGCCGGCAAACCAACACGGACGGGACACAAATGGTGCATGACCACAGTGCAAAGAGACACATTGAAGCAATGCTTTTATCTTCTCTAGGATGTTCTTGTATCTATTACTGATGTTGGTATAGCAGTCATCAGAATAACTCGTAATGTCAAGCCGACAGTTCGGTAAATTCACACAGCAGATGCTGAATGTGTCACTGGTTAAGATAGGCACAAAAATCTGCAGAAATAATTACGTTAAGATTTTTATAGAGTTACAAGCGATAAAAAAGCATAAGCTACTTTGAGGCGGTAGAACATCTTACCAATCTATCTTTCGTCGCTTTCCCCTTCACATTCAAGTCTTTAAGCATATCGGCTAATGCATCCATATCCGTATTCGGCTCATCAATAAGGCTGGCCTGCACTCATTATTAAACAAAAGGCAAGTTACTTTGATAAATGAGAGAATGTTATGTCCAAAGCTATGAATTTGTTTCCTGTAGAGCACTTACCGATATACTTGGTGGGATAAATACCCTTTCGTAGCCTTTTTTATGTTCATTCCACGCAAGGCATTTCATCACTGCAGTAAGGAACTTGCTACTCATGACTTCACCTTTCTCGAAAAACATGCCCAGCTCATTGCCATTTAAAGATACCTCACCAAACTTTATCAGCTCGGTTCTGTAATTTTCCCAACAGATCATATAAGCCTAGTAACTTGGTAACTTGCATGTGTCAGTAAACAGGAACAAAAAAGTGTCAGGATCTTACTCCTTATGGTTGCTGCCATCCGAGCATATACCTTCGTAGAGTTGCTTTGACAGTGTACTAGATACCATTTTCGTTTTTACAACAACGCAATTTGGAGTAGCAGCTTTCGCAATCCTTTCGCTTCTGCGTGGATCACCAGTTTTCTTTTGCTTATTTTTCGCGTTACCATGTTTCTTTTTTGCTTCACCAGATGCCTTGTTTGCTGCACCATCTTGGGTTGTTTCTGCCTTGTTTTCTGCATCCTCTTCCAATGTTGCATCAGATTCGGTTGCATTGGGGTTCACAGGTGGTGCCGTGGCACTCACAACACTCACTGTTGCATCACTTTCATCTGAATCTGAAGCGTTTTGGGCAATTGGGTAGCATATGTTGTCCTTATGACATAGGGTCTCCATCATAAGCTCTATCTTGAACTTATTCACTATTGCCTGAAATTTTAGCAAAACATATCAAGTAGAACTTCTATAGTTACAAACACAAGCATAAACCTAAACTATTATAGTCACGAACACAAGCATAAACCTAACTAAGTGCTGTATAATATGTTATTCAATGGTCAGGTAGGCATCATCCAAGATAACACAAGCACGGGAAAGAAAGAAAAATAAGTGAAAAGAATATTGCTGAAGGAACGGGTAAACATACCTCATCAATAATGTACGTCTTCCCTTGCAGATGTCCCAATATGTGTAAGAGCATATGGAACCCGCAGTCATTGCTGCAAAAGGATCAGCTAAGAAGTAAAAACTCTGGCATTGAAAAATATTAGCATAGATGCATAAAAGGTACAGCTTACACGTTTTCCTGCTGCTTGATTGTAGGCATGTTAACTTTGTATGAAGTTAAGTCAAGTGTGCCGTTTTTACTACAATATGTTTTGACATTTTTAATCTGCAAGATGCAAAAAAAATATACAAGTTGGACTCACGGTACAAAGGATGATAGCTGCTAAGAGAAAGTGATATTACCACATCAGGAATCACGGTCAGCTCATCAGCAACTTTTTGGAGTCATATATAAATAGTTGAGTTTTCTCGATGTCTATTACAGCAAGAAACCAATGACGTCTCTCAGGATCATGCACGGGGATGAATACCTATCAAATTAACTTCAATTTACAGACCAAATAAAAAAATAAAAAATAAAACTACAAGATCAAACCAGATCTCAAACCTGCTTTGTCCGGTCGGTTTTTTCTATCCTTCGAGCCCTATCCAAAACACTCCCAGATCCGTGAGTCATCAACTCGAACTGCAAAAAAAAATAGAAGGATGTAACAGTTAAAAACAATTAGTGTGCTTTGTAATGAAAGAATTCTAACTGCTTTACGTACACTTGCGTTATAATTAACTATGAGGATATCATCCCGGCCTTCCATCCACAGATAGCCTACTAAGCTCACAATAGTGGAATGCAACCATCCTTTTGGTTTCAAGGACATTTTTAGCTGGGCATCACTAACAATTTCTTCAGGATAAGCAAGCACTTTCACTGCAATGACGTCTAGCGGATCTGCTTCTAAAATATTATTCCTGTAAATCAGTTCCATATCTTGCAGCTCTTCAGAAAAAACTTTATTCCTGTGTGCGTTGTTGATGAGGTCAGCATCAGGATAGTCAGTTGGGAGCATGTCCTCCTCTTCTTGTCTATTCATGTCCTTGTCTTCAGGCTGCTTGTCAAAAATAGGATCTTCAGGCTGCTTGTCAAAAATAGGAGTGCATGCCGGTTTGGGGCACAACCCATTCATTGAGTTGTTGATGAGGTCAACAGCAAATTTCATGCGGGTCATAAGAATGGTTTCCTGCATTTTGAAGGCAAGAAGTAAGTACTTCTTTTGCTGAGGGCGGCGATACATCATAAGCAGTAATGTTTCAACTAAAGGGTTAGTACCATATGGAACCCTAAACCCTAATAACCCTAAATTGGAGCTTGTTCAAAAACATGCAATAAGAAAAAGATTCAGAAAAACATGGCATCCTCGACCTGCATCAGACTTAGGCACTCCAGCTGCAAGCTCGACAGGGACCGTAAGAACATGGTCGCTGTACATGTAATTACCATCCCTCGTGGAGCTCTGCAGCTGGGAGAGATTATGCACTCAATATGCCAATCATCACATGTTGTAAAAAATAGGGGCCTCGGCACTTGGCTAAATTCAACAAAAGACACATCATCATGATTTAGTTCTAGAATGAGCGGTTATTTTAGCACTCAACATTATGACAGTGAGAACAGAAAAAATAATATAACAAAGGACTATCACTAACCTCAGCAACCTCCATTTCACAATTAATATCTTGATAATCAGGAATCCAGGACAGAACCAAAAATCTGAAATGATTCATGCAACATTAATTAATAATATAAGAGCAGGGCAACAAACATAATAAAATAATTTTAGCCAGAAGACCTACTTATTCATATTCTTTGGACAGGGAACTTTTGAAGGATTTATTGACCAGAATCCATCATCATTACGCAGCCATTTCAGGTTCGTAAGAAACTCGGCCAGGTTTTTATTTAAATTCTTTGCCATTCGACTAACACCTGTCGCCGAATCCGGATAAAAGAGGCGACCTGATGTACCATCACGTTCGACTACAAGCAAGCACCAATAGTCACTTACCTTGAAAGGCACAAAAATCTAAAAAATAAACAACAAAACATTCAAGAAACAAATAGAACATATAAAAATAATAAGCAGAATAATAACACACATACCACATTGGTACGTTCAAGGACTGTTGGTACTAGCACATCATCCAGAACAGCAATGCCATCAGAGTTCAGCACCTCCTACAACAGGTTAGAAAATAGATTAAGAATAGTGGATCATAACTCAAAAAACCTCCAGAATAAGAACGGTTCTATTTAAACAAAACGGTAACCATTTTGGAACACCGCCAACAATTACCACAGTTAACGTTTGAACAAACGGTTATTCTTTAAAGAAAAGTGCAAATTACACGAGAAATGGTTAATTCTACCGACAACATCATTCACAGTGATTTGTTTAAAACACAGTTATCTGATACCAAGAGGTTACATTAAGAACCAAACGGCAAGCAACATTAAATAGTTACATTAACAGTAAACAGTTAGTTATAGAACGAGCGGTGATATATTCTAAGCAGTGACAGTTTCAAAACATCGGTTAGTTACATTTGGAACACTGAGAACACAGTTAGCTTTGAAACCAACGGTTATACTAAGAGAACGGTAACCTCAAGACTACGAATGACTATCATTCCACTTTTAAGATAAAAAATACTTACAGTAACCGCCAGATCCAGAATGAATTTATCAGTCCACTCTTGATTCCATAGATAACACTGTGCATTGAACACACATGTATCCATCTCTCCGAGTGGTTGGAAGCACTCGACAAACTCAGCTTCAGTCACAATGTACGCGCTGTTGATGCTGAAAACAAAGTTTTCAGTGGAGGCTGAACCAATCTTGGACCACATAGTTATCGTACAGATTTTGTATAGCCTAAGGAGCATTGAAAATCCTGAAAATTAAAGCAGGGGGTCAGGAAATTTCAGATTTGAACTACAAATTAAAGCCGGGGGTCAGGAAAATTAAAGCAGGGGGACAGCAAAACCTTTCTGTGGCTCTCAGAACCCTCGCAATTCTTTTCCACCAGTTCACAATTTTGTTGTGGCACATACTTGGATGCCAATATAAGTGATTCTCTCAGCTCCACTATCATTTCATACTCCTCTTCTTTGTCCATTAAGCTGGGATCATATATTTGATCATAACAGGTCTCGCTTATTTCCTTCAACTGAAAAGGAGTATGAAATTACACATCAAACTAATCTGATACATATTGGGTAAATCACACATCAAACTATACTTGCCTTTATTTTGTCATATGAAATTTTACCATCAATTTCTTGACAAAACTCACTGAACAGCTTCATCACCATTCTGTTGGTGAATAAGGTGATCCGGGCAATGTGCAGAGGGCCATTCACTTGATTGTTCAGGCTGTCCAGATTGTCCAAGTAAAATATCTGCCAAGCATAATTTTGAGTTAAGAATTAGACAAATATCTGTCAACCAGGTTGTAAGTGGTTGATACTTACAAGGAGTGCAGCAATACAGCCTAGCAAGTACTTCTGATCTGTTCTTTCACTATTCTTCTGTTTTGGTTTGTCATCATTTTTCCCTTTTGGTACGCCCTCAGCGTTCTTTGGTTTGAGTTTCAATAATGCCATTTCCTCCTGCCATTTCTTGATACCTTTCCGCAGAAGGTCACAGACTAGCTGGTACGAGTTGAACTTGTCAATCAAGTTCAGGTCTTCCGTGTACTTCTTTGCTTCTCTAGTGATTCCAGGACTAGTGGTCGACAGAAGAAACTTGCTGATCAGCACCTCAAAAAATGTTTTTAGGTTCTGACTGGTGGACTGCACGCCAAGCTTCTTATTTTCAGCAGTAGACCCAGTCTTCTTGCGTTTCTTGTTTGGCACATCATCTTTCTCACTGTCATCGTCTAGAACAGCGAGTGGCGCATACTCCTCCGATCCGAGGGCGGCGGACACAAGATTGCCCTCTTGCAACTGTGCGTTGGGCTGCGCTGCCTCGTGTTCCAGGTCCATCAGGCTTTAGAGAGGGATCCATCCCCCACTCGACAACAATCCATTCCCGAGTCACCAATAGGCCATGGACATTATAGGTTAGATGAGAGGTTTCTCTTTAGAGTGAAACCATTCAAAGACATAACAAGCCATAGCACGGGCATTCCGACGAACAAGCAGAGAATGTTGTGTGTCTTATCTTGTTATGGCATCCGGGATTGCAATTCAAGTAAAACCAGTGAAAGGCTAAGTTTGCGATTGATCTTCTGCACAAGTCTTCATTCAGATGCGAGAAAGGAGCTGATAGATAACTGTTTCATGGAAAAGATAACCGCGCGTTCTAAAACTCACCGCTTGATATGTTACTAACCGTGGAGCAGCTTGTTTTGCGGAGACCATACGTTGTAGATAGAATTACTATTTGTTGTGTTTTTGAACTGTTATTCTGATAATAACCGTTTGTTTCAATGGTTACCGGTGGCCTCCGGAGCCTGTGTCACGTTGGCCTTGTCGAGCTCGAGGGAGCCGAGGGTGGACGATGTGAGGGCCGGCCCCCTCTCTCCCTCTCTATATCTCTATTAATTAATAAGTCTAAAGTGGGTCGTTAGCCTTGATTACCAAGTTGGAGCGGGGGTTTCTTAAGGCTAACGACCCACTTTAGACTTATGAAATGATTGTACATATTGTCTTTAAAGTTTCTTCGAACATTTTTAGATGCATACTGTTGCGGTGCGGCAACTAGTGACGTGCTCTACCGAAGGAGAATTGGGAAACAGGTCAGCGATGCGATGCTCCTAGGTTCGACGGTTCGTATTCGGCATGAAGCTTGTAGTTGGTAATTTCTTTTTCTGAATTAAACTATACAAGTGCTAACCTTACCGGGATGGGCATGATCTGCCTACACCTCTATACGCAAATGCTAGGGGAGGGACCCGTCAGCCCGTCGACAGGGCCGGCCATGCATGAGCCTCACCACATGGACAATGTGAGAATCATGGCGACCTCGGTAGCTTGCTACAAATCACTGTCGTGTGTTTGTCGGATAACCGTTTTATTTTTTAAAACTAACCGTGTTATTTGTGTTCCAGATGCAGACAACCGTTTGGGTGATAACATAACTTCTTAGGATGTATCACTCCCCCCCCGGTTCTGTAAATAACCGTTGTGTGTTAAACATAACTGTTGCGCTGTTGCCCAGCGTCTGAAATCGCTATTTTTCTTTAATTAACCGTTTGGTGCTAGTTGTCAAATAACTGTGTTTTGAACAAAATCACTGAGTCGAACGCATGTTCAACAGACCAACAACGGTGACACGGTAACAAAGCCGTGACTCCCAACAAATGAGTTAAAACGCATGTTCAACAGACCCAAAAAAGAAAAAAAAGGACAATGTATGTTCAACAGACCGACGTAAGTCTCCATCACATGTTCGACGGACCAACTACATTCAACATAAGGACAATGTATAGGCGCAAGCATGCATAAGGACCAGCATAAGGTATAATCATTGTGAGCTCCTCGGGCAGGTCACCTCATTTTTCTCATGCTTGATAAGCAACTCCAGCAAAAACACCTTTAATTCTGTCTTCCATGTAGGCTGCAATGCAAAAATTTAGTTATTGACATTATTTCTAGACATATCATAGCAGTAAAAATGGGTCTGAAAGGAACTAACCAACTCCAAATCTTTGATGAATTGTTTCTTCCTTCCATCGTATGACACAAGAAAATATAACATGATCATGCAATACTGATTGGTGTCCACGGCCTCGGTAGCTGGCAAACCAACACGGACGGGACACAAATGGTGCATGACCACAGGCAAAGAGACACATTGAAGCAATGCTTTTATCTTCTCTAGGATGTTCTTGTATCTATTACTGATGTTGGTATAGCAGTCATCAGAATAACTCGGAATGTCAAGCCGACAGTTCGGTAAATTCACACAGCAGATGCTGAATGTGTCACTGGTTAAGATAGGCACAAAAATCTGCAGAAATAATTACGTTAAGATTTTTATAGAGTTACAAGCGATAAAAAAAGCATAAGCTACTTTGAGGCGGTAGAACATCTTACCAATCTATCTTTCGTCGCTTTCCCCTTCACATTCAAGTCTTTAAGCATATCGGCTAATGCATCCATATCCGTATTCGGCTCATCAATAAGGCTGGCCTGCACTCATTATTAAACAAAAGGCAAGTTACTTTGATAAATGAGAGAATGTTATGTCCAAAGCTATGAATTTGTTTCCTGTAGAGCACTTACCGATATACTTGGTGGGATAAATACCCTTTCGTAGCCTTTTTTATGTTCATTCCACGCAAGGCATTTCATCACTGCAGTAAGGAACTTGCTACTCATGACTTCACCTTTCTCGAAAAACATGGCCAGCTCATTGCCATTTAAAGATACCTCACCAAACTTTATCAGCTCGGTTCTGTAATTTTCCCAACAGATCATATAAGCCTAGTAACTTGGTAACTTGCATGTGTCAGTAAACAGGAACAAAAAAGTGTCAGGATCTTACTCCTTATGGTTGCTGCCATCTGAGCATATACCTTCGTAGAGTTGCTTTGACAGTGTACTAGATACCATTTTCGTTTTTACAACAACGTAATTTGGAGTAGCAGCTTTCGCAATCCTTTCGCTTCTGCGTGGATCACCAGTTTTCTTTTGCTTATTTTTCGCGTTACCATGTTTCTTTTTGCTTTACCAGATGCCTTGTTTGCTGCACCATCTTGGGTTGTTTCTGCCTTGTTTTCTGCATCCTCTTCCAATGTTGCATCAGATCCGGTTGCATTGGGGTTCACAGGTGGTGCCGTGGCACTCACAACACTCACTCGTTGCATCACTTTCATCTGTATCTGATGCGTTTTGGGCAATTGGGTAGTATATGTTATCCTTATGGCATAGGGTCTCCATCATAAGCTCTATCTTGAACTTATTCACTATTGCCTGAAATTTTAGCAAAACATATCAAGTAGAACTTCTATAGTTACAAACACAAGCATAAACCTAAACTATTATAGTCACGAACACAAGCATAAACCTAACTAAGTGCTGTATAATATGTTATTCAATGGTCAGGTAGGCATCATCCAAGATAACACAAGCACGGGAAAGAAAGAAAAATAAGTGAAAAGAATATTGCTGAAGGAACGGGTAAACATACCTCATCAATAATGTACGTCTTCCCTTGCAAATGTCCCAATATGTGTAAGAGCATATGGAACCCGCAGTCATTGCTGCAAAAGGATCAGCTAAGAAGTAAAAACTCTGGCATTGAAAAATATTAGCATAGATGCATAAAAGGTACAGCTTACACGTTTTCCTGCTGCTTGATTGTAGGCCTGTTAACTTTGTATGAAGTTAAGTCAAGTGTGCCGTTTTTACTACAATATGTTTTGACATTTTTAATCTGCAAGATGCAAAAAAATATATACAAGTTAGACTCACGGTACAAAGGATGATAGCTGCTAAGAGAAAGTGATATTACCACATCAGGAATCACGGTCAGCTCATCAGCGACTTTTTTGGAGTCATATATAAATAGTTGAGTTTTCTCGATGTCTATTACAGCAAGAAACCAATGACGTCTCTCAGGATCATGCACGGGGATGAATACCTATCAAATTAACTTCAATTTACAGACCAAATAAAAAAATAAAAATAAAACTACAAGATCAAACCAGATCTCAAACCTGCTTTGTCCGGTCGGTTTTTTTTATCCTTCGAGCCCTATCCAAAACACTCCCAGATCCGTGAGTTATCAACTCGAACTGCAAAAAAAAATAGAAGGATGTAACAGTTAAAAACAATTAGTGTGCTTTGTAATGAAAGAATTCTAACTGCTTTACGTACACTTGCGTTATAATTAACTATGAGGATATCATCCCGGCCTTCCATCCACAGATAGCCTACTAAGCTCACAATAGCGGAATGCAACCATCCTTTTGGTTTCAAGGACATTTTTAGCTGGGCGTCACTAACAATTTCTTCAGGATAAGCAAGCACTTTCACTGCAATGACGTCTAGCGGATCTGCTTCTAAAATATTATTCCTGTAAATCAGTTCCATATCTTGCAGCTCTTCAGAAAAAACTTTATTCCTGTGTGCGTTGTTGATGAGGTCAGCATCAGGATAGTCAGTTGGGAGCATGTCCTCCTCTTCTTGTCTGTTCATGTCCTTGTCTTCAGGCTGCTTGTCAAAAATAGGATCTTCAGGCTGCTTGTCAAAAATAGGAGTGCATGCCGGTTTGGGGCACAACTCATTCATTGAGTTGTTGATGAGGTCAACAGCAAATTTCATGCGGGTCATAAGAATGGTTTCCTGCATTTTGAAGGCAAGAAGTAAGTACTTCTTTTTGCTGAGGGCGGCGATACATCATAAGCAGTGATGTTTCAACTAAAGGGTTAGTACCATATGGAACCCTAAACCCTAATAACCCTAAACTGGAGCTTGTTCAAAAACGTGCAATAAGAAAAAGATTCAGAAAAACATGGTCATCCTCGACCTGCATCAGACTTGAGCACCCCAGCTGCAAGCTCGACAGGGACTGTAAGAACATGGTCGTTGTACATGTAATTACCATCCCTGTGGAGCTCTGCAGCTGGGAGAGATTATGCACTCAATATGCCAATCATCACATGCAGTAAAAAATAGGGGCCTCGGCACTTGGCTAAATTCAACAAAAGACACATCATCATGATTTAGTTCTAGAATGAGCGGTTATTTTAGCACTCAACATTATGACAGTGAGAACAGAAAAAATAATATAACAAAGGACTATCACTAACCTTAGCAACCTCCATTTCACAATTAATATCTTGATAATCAGGAATCCAGGACAGAACCAAAAATCTGAAATGATTCCTGCAACATTAATTAATAATATAAGAGCAGGGCAACAAACATAATAAAATAATTTTAGCCAGAAGACCTACTTATTCATATTCTTTGGACAGGGAACTTTTGAAGGATTTATTGACCAGAATCCATCATCATTACGCAGCCATTTCAGGTTCGTAAGAAACTCGGCCAGGTTTTTATTTAAATTCTTTGCCATTCGACTAACACCTGTCGCCGAATCCGGATAAAAGAGGCGACCTGATGTACCATCACGTTCGACTACAAGCAAGCACCAATAGTCACTTACCTTGAAAGGCACAAAAATCTAAAAAATAAACAACAAAACTTTCAAGAAACAAATAGAACATATAAAAATAATAAGCAGAATAATAACACACATACCACATTGGTACGTTCAAGGACTGTTGGTACTAGCACATCATCCAAAACAGCAATGCCATCAGAGTTCAGCACCTCCTACAACAAGTTAGAAAATAGATTAAGAATAGTTGATCATCACTCAAAAAACCTCCAGAATAAGAACGGTTCTATTTAAACAAAACGGTAACCATTTTGGAACACCGCCAACAATTACCACAGTTAACGTTTGAACAAACGGTTATTCTTTAAAGAAAAGTGCAAATTACACGAGAAATGGTTAATTCTACCGACAACATCATTCACAGTGATTTGTTTGAAACACAGTTATCTAATACCAAGAGGTTACATTAAGAACCAAACGGTTAATTTAAGAACCAAACGGCAAGCAACATTAAATAGTTACTTTTAACAGTAAACAGTTAGTTATAGAACGAGCGGTGATATATTCTAAGCAGTGACAGTTTCAAAACATCAGTTAGTTACATTTGGAACACTGATAACACAGTTAGCTTTGAAACCAACGGTTATACTAAGAGAATCGGTAACCTCAAGACTACGAATGAGTATCATTCCACTTTTAAGATAAAAAATACTTACAGTAACCGCCAGATCCAGAATGAATTTATCAGTCCACTCTTGATTCCAAAGATAACACTGTGCATTGAACACACATGTATCCATCTCTCTGAGTGGTTGGAAGCACTCGACAAACTCAGCTTCAGTCACAATGTACGCGCTGTTGATGCTGAAAACAAAGTTTTCAGTGGAGGCTGAACCAATCTTGGACCACATAGTTATCGTACAGATTTTGTATAGCCTGAGGAGCATTGGAAATCCTGAAAATTGAAGCAGGGGGTCAGGAAATTTCAGATTTGAACTACAAATTAAAGCCGGGGTCAGGAAAATTAAAGCAGGGGGACAGCAAAACCTTTCTGTGGCTCTCAGAACCCTCGCAATTCTTTTCCACCAGTTCACAATTTTGTTGTGGCACATACTTGGATGCCAATATAAGTGATTCTCTCAGCTCCACTATCATTTCATACTCCTCTTCTTTGTCCATTAAGCTGGGATCATATATTTGACCATAACAGGTCTCGCTTATTTCCTTCAACTGAAAAGGAGTATGAAATTACACATCAAACTATTGGGTAAATCACACATCAAACTATACTTGCCTTTATTTTGTCATATGAAATTTTACCATCAATTTCTTGACAAGACTCACTGAACAGCTTCATCACCATTCTGTTGGTGAATAAGGTGATCCGGGCAGTGTGCGGAGGGCCATTCACTTGATTGTTCGGGATGTCCAGATTGTCCAAGTAAAATATCTGCCAAGCATAATTTTGAGTTAAGAATTAGACAAATATCTGTCAACCAGGTTGTAAGTGGTTGATACTTACAAGGAGTGCAGCAATACAGCCTAGCAAGTACTTCTGATCTGTTCTTTCACTATTCTTCTATTTTGGTTTGTCATCATTTTTCCCTTTTGGTACGCCCTCAGCGTTCTTCGGTTTGAGTTTCAATAATGACATCTCCTCCTGCCATTTCTTGATACCTTTCCGCAGAAGGTCACAGACTAGCTGGCACGAGTTGAACTTGTCAATCAAGTTCAGGTCTTCCGTGTACTTCTTTGCTTCTCTAGTGATTCCAGGACTAGTGGTCGGCAGAAGAAACTTGCTGATCAGCACCTCAAAAAATGTTTTCAGGTTCTGACTGGTGGACTGCACGCCAAGCTTCTTATTTTCAGCAGTAGACCCAGTCTTCTTGCGTTTCTTGTTTGGCACATCATCTTTCTCACTGTCATCGTCTAGAACAGCGAGTGGCGCATACTCCTCCGATCCGAGGGCGGCGGACACAAGATTGCCCTCTTGCAACTGTGCGTTGGGCTGCGCTGCCTCGTGTTCCAGGTCCATCAGGCTTTAGAGAGGGATCCATCCCCCACTCGACAGCAATCCATTCCCGAGTCACCAATAGGCCATGGACATTATAGGTTAGATGAGAGGTTTCTCTTTAGAGTGAAACCATTCAAAGACATGACAAGCCATAGCACGGGCATTCCGACGAAATAAATATGCTGATTGCTGAATTACCTTATCCGACACGTGCTCTGTCGAGCTGTTCGGCAGCGAGCGTGGCCTCGTTAGAAGTAGAACTCATAATAGACATCAACAAATGAGTATATATCAAGATCCCCTCTAAATGAATTTTCCCGACTCTTTTAACTAAACAAGATGCTAACAAGAGATAATGTAAATTTAAGATGACGAAACTTGATTATTTTGTGGCGAAAATGAAACAATTGCCCATCTGTTCTTGACAGTTGCTCTGCTGAATATACTATCATGAAGCAAGGAAAAATTGATCGTACCATAACCCAAGACATTACTATCAGGAAATAAGGAAACATTGAATTGCAGAGTTATAACCGCATCTCTATTACTGGAATTAGGGAAATGGGGGAGCGAAGGGGAAAGTTACTGACTTGGCCATACACTCCCGAGTTTGCAGCTTCCGGGGGCGATCCAGTCCCGGGCTGCTCGGTCGCCATTGCAGGAGGAAATAATGCGACTGAGTGAAGTTCCGGTTCGCTTCCCATTCAAGGAGGGGCTAGGGCAAAGGGGAAATTTACTGACCTCGTTGCTCGACGAGGTAGATTCCACAGCAATTTCCGCTGGGGATGGCACCGCGGTAGCTTCCGCAGCAATTTCCGCCGTCGCGTCGGTTACCGTACTCCCCATTCTTATTTTTTTCATACATCCTTTCTTCCTCCCCATGATGAACTAGAATCGCGCATAACGGGATAGTGGGAGGCAGGACTACTTAACGGCACGGGGCGACTGAACAGATTCGCGAACAGTTATGTTTTCCAAAAAATAGTTAGATACATTCGGAACACAGTGATGGTCTCCGAAAAAAAGTTAGTTGTAAGACACAACGGTTAGAGCCATACAAAGAGGTGACCTTTTCCAACAAACAGTTAGATACATTCGAAACACCGGAAACACAGTTATTGGGAAAATGTAATAGTTAGTTTCATAAGTCTAGGTTATCTATTCCAACTAACAGTTATCAACATTAAGAACACCGGCAGCACAGTTATTAATAATAGAACGGTAAGGTACATATAAACGATTACGTAGATATCAAGCGGTGACATTTTGCAAACCACAACGGTGACTTATAGAATGCACGGTTATATTTTCCAAGAAGCAGTTATCTATATTCGGAACACCGACAACACAGTTATATTTTTATCTCACAGTTATTATTAGGATACCGGTGCCGTATTGCCTGAATGACACAACAATTATTTTAATTCAAAATGGTAATGATCATGAGCAGTTAGCGCAGTTAACCATTAAAATAAATGGTTATTATCGTAATAACAGTTCAAAAACGCAACAAATGGTTGAATCTATCTACAACGTCGACACAATGATAGTCTCCGCAATGCACGAGTTAGTTTTACCACTAAACGGTTAGGAACATATCAAGCAGTGACGTTTTCCAACAAATGGTTAGCTACATTCGAATCACCGGAAACACAGTTATTTCAAAAACACAATGGTGACTTATAGAACGCACGGTTATATTTTCTAAGAAGCAGTTATCTATATTCGGAACACCGACAACACAGATTATATTTTTATCTCACAGCTTATTATTAGGATACCGGGCCGTATGGCCTGAACGACACAACGATTATTTTAATTCAAAACGGTAACGATCATGAGCACTTAGCGCAGTTAACCATTGAAACAAATGGTTATTATCGTAATAACAGTTCAAAAACGCAACAAATGGTTAATTCTATCTACAACGTCGACACAATGATAGTCTCCGCAACATACAGCTTAGTTTGACTACTAAACGGTTAGGAACATATCAAGCGGTGATGTTTTAGAACGCACGGTTATCTTTCCAAGAAACAGTTATCTATATTCGAAACACCGACAACACAGTTATATTTTTATCTCGATGCTTATTATTAAGAGATCGGGCCGTATTGCCTCGAAGGACGTAACGGAGCAGTTAGTGCAGCTTAACCATTGAAACAAACGGTTATTATCATAATAACAGTTCAAAAACACAACAAATGGTTAATACTATCTACAACGTCCAACACAATGATAGTCTCCGCAACCGACAGTTAGTTTTACTACTAAACGGTTAGGAACATATAAAGCGGTGACGTTTTCCAACAAACGGTTAGCTACATTCGAATCACCGTCAACACGGTTATTTCCAAAATATAACGGTGACTTATATAACGCACGGTTATATTTTCCAAGAAGCAGTTATCTATACTCGAACACCGACAACATAGTTATATTTTTATCTCACAGTTATTATTAGGATACCGGTGCCGTATTGCCCGAACGACACAACAATTATTTTAATTCAAAACGGTAACGATCGTGAGCAGTTAGCGCAGTTAACTATTGTAACAAATGGTTATTATCGTAATAACAGTTCAAAAACACAACAAATCGTTAATTCTATCTACAATGTCGACATGAATGATAGTCTCCGCAATGATACGCTTAGTTTTACTGCTAAACGGTTAGGAACATATCAAGCTAGTGACGTTTTAGAAACAGTTATCTACATTCGAAACACCGACAACACAGTTATATTTTTATCTAACAGTTATTATTAAGAGATCGGGGTCGTATTGCTCGAAGGACAGAACGGAGCAGATTAGCGCAGTTAACCATTGAAACAAATGGTTATTATTGTAATAACAGTTCAAAAACACAACAAATGGTTAATTCTATCTACAACGTCGGACACAATGATAGTCTCCGCAATGTACAGTTAGTTTTACTACTAAACGGTTAGGAACATATCAAGCGGTGACGTTTTCCAACAAACGGTTAGCTACATACGAAGCACCAGCAACACAGCTTATTTCAAAAATGTAACGATGCGTTTTAGAACGTGTGGTTATCTTTCCAAGAAACGGTTATCTACAGTTATATTTTTATCTAACAGTTATTATTCAGAGATCGATGCCGTATTGCCTGAAGGACGAACGGAGCGAGTTAGCGTAGCTTAACCATTGAAACAAACGATTATTCTGATAATAACAGTGCAAAAACGCAACAAATGGTTAATTCTATCTACAACGTCGGAGACAATGATGGTCTCCGCAAAAAACAGTTACTTGTAATACCTCAACGGTTAGGTACATAACAAGTGGTGATGGTTTCCACTAAACGGTTAGATACATTCGAATCACAGGAAACAGTTATTTTCAAAAGACAACGGTGAGTTTTAGAACGCGCGGTTATCGTGTTCAAGAAACAGTTATTTATAGTCGGAACACGGACAACAGTTATATTTTATCTAACAGTTATTATTAAAAGAACGGCACAATGAAATAAATGGTTAATTCTATCTACAACGTCAGAGACAATGATGGTCTTCGCAAAAAACAGTTACTTGTAATACATCAACCGTTAGGTACATAACAAGCGGTGATGGTTTGAAATAAACGGTTAGATACATTCGAATCACAGGAAACAGTTATTTTCATAAGACAACGGTGAGTTTTAGAACGAGCGGTTATCGTGTTCAAGACACAGTTATTTATAGTCGGAACACGGACAACAGTTATATTTTATCTAACAGTTATTATTAAGAGAACGGCACAATGAAACAAATGGTTAATTCTATCTACAACGTCAGACACAATAATGGTCTCCGCATAAAAAACTTAGTTGTAACACACAACGGTTAGGTCAACATCAAGCGATGATGTTTTCCAACAAACGGTGAGATACATTCGAAATACCGACAGCACAGTTATTTTGAAAACAGATCGGTTAGTTTCAGAACGCGTGGTTATCGTTTCCGATCAACAGTTACATACATTCAAAACACCGACAAAACAGTTATATTTTTATCTAACAGTTATTGTTAAGGGAACGGTTAGATTTACTCGAAACTCCGGCAACACCGTTATATTTTGACACAAACAGTTATTATTAAGAGAACGGTGCTTTGTTGCCAGAACTACACAACGGAACATCGCAAGCAGTTATATTTTGAGACCAACAGTTATATTTTTGAGACTATATGGTTTTCGTTTTTTCACACAAAACGAAAACCATAATCAAACGGTTATTATGTAAAGAACAGTGCAAATTACAACACAATTAGCCACATTCGGAATACCGACACCACAATTATATTTTGAGACCAACAGTTATTATTAACAGAACGGTGCCGTATTGCCTGGTTACGTTGACACAAAACGATATCGTAGTGAAACATCGCGAGCAGTTAGCACAGTAAACCATTTGAACAAACGGTTATTCCCTTCAGAACAGTGCAAAAAAACAACACAAATGGTTAATTCTTCCTTTTGAGTTTTGATGCTCTTTCATCCTGCCATTTCTTGATAGTGATTTCGGACAAACACACAAAATTGTTAGGTTTGTTTGTATCAAAATAGTGATTTCAGACGGCGAGAAACGCACAAACAGGTACTACAAACACCGCGATCAGTTACCACAGTTAACATTTGAACAAAAACAAATAAGCATTGAAAAATGTTGGTGCTACTCACGACACAAGAATAAAGGAGGGGTAAAAATCGAGCACTCACTACAGTGCAAGAAGTCATGGACCATACGTTGAGGAAAAAACTGCCTTCGCTCTAAAAGCCATGCAAGTCCTGGATCATTCATTAAGAAAAAAACTTGGTTCACACGAGAAGCTCTGCAAATATCAGGAGCGAAGAAAAAGAAGAAGAAATATGTCCATTTCACTGACATGACAAACTGAATTATCAATTTCAGGCCAGACCAAAGTACTTTAAGATATCCTGAAAATAACAGAGTTAGGTCCCACAGCTAATATACATATATAAACAAGAAAATTGGGTAAAAATGCATACATGTACAGTGGATTTAGGCACATTGTGATTTCCACCAAGGACACATTCAATTTTAAACTTCCATGACATTGCGTCCAGGCAAATGTCTTCGATATTCCTCTCAATTTCACGGATTCTTCTTTTCCATTCATATACGTCCTCTACCCCTGTATCTGGTGGCAATTGAGAGCTGGAGCATTCATCTTGCTGACTGAAAGTTTGCTTTTCTTCATTTCTAACATCACAACAAATCAGCAGAGTCACAATCCATGATAATTTTGGCAAGAACATAATATATTGATAACACTACCTTGTACTTTTTTTGTAAACAGGTGAAGGCGGATAGCGAGTCCAATGATCACTTGTGTTACCGTCGTTATGGTTACAATCTGAGGAGGACAATGAAATAAGATCATACACATTCCACAAGCAGCTGACATAAGAGTATGCACTAAATTCACCAAAATTTCCTACCACAAACAAGGAAAATAGCCCCTCCGTCGAGTTCCCTAGTAGTTTCATAGTTTCTAGCACTCTGATACACAGAAATAACAGATCAATAAACTCATAATCAACGATAATTTTCACAGTACTTGGTTATATTCAAGGGGGAAAACCTTGCGATGTTTTTTAAGCAAGTGAAGCAGGCCACTGGAGTGACAACCAACAAATTTAGCCCAATCAAAACTTCTAGTGTCATCTCCTAAGGAAATAAAATACAGATAAAGGCATGAGATTAGGCACTGTCGATCTTTACTGCAGCTTATCTATAGTTTTAGATCTGAGTATAGCCTGGCCACCGAAAGCTATGAAGTTCAATGCTGAGCCGGTCTACATGTCATCTCCAACGAGCACGCCGACAGGATTAATGTGTTCACACTAATGCAAGCATCACAAACCATGCTACCATTTTTTTTTCAGACACTGCACTACAAACAAACATAGTTTGATTCAGCTCGGCTACCTGGGCGGGGGAGGGGTGTCCGACGTGAGGCCCGGGCATCCGACGGAGGGGGTGGCTCGGTCGACCTCCGCCGACGGGAACCAAGCTGGAGAAGAGGACGGAGAAGGTGGCTACGTCTTGGCGGCGGTCGAGGTGGCGGCCGGAGGGGATCCACCGAGCCACCGAGGGAGATCTCTCCGCCCGAAAGATGAACCCTAGCGCGGATTTTTGGGGCGATGGTAGATTGCGCCCGCAAGATGTAGCAGAGCTTAATGACGTTCGACCACGGGGCGTGGTTCAGTTTTAGTTGATAGAACTAAACATAACTAACCGTTTTATTTAAAACGTCACTGTATCACCCCGCTCATCGAACTAACTAACCCTAACTGGTTGTGGTTAAAGAACTATTTCGTCACATGTGGCCGTTAACATTACATTATAAAAATATAACTGTGTTGTTGGTGTTCCGAATATATATAACTGTTTCTTGGAAACTATACCCGTGCGTCCTATAACTCACCGTTATATTTTGCACATAACCGTGCTTCCGTTGATTCCAACGTACCTAACCGTGTGTTGGAAAACGTCACCGCTTGATATGTACCTAACCGTTTATATGTACCTTACCGTTCTCATAACGTCGGACACAATGCTGGTCTCCGCAAACCAAGAGTTAGTTTTACTACTCAACGGTTAGTAACATATCAAGCGGTGAGTTTTAGAATGCGCGGTTATCTTTTCCAAAAAACAGTTATCTATCAGCTCCTTTCTCGCATCTGAATGAAGACATGTGTAGAAGATCAATCGCAAACTTTGCCTTTCACTGGTTTTACCTGAATTATAATCCCGGATGCCATAACAAGATAATACACACAACATTCTCTTCTTGCTCGTCGGAATGCCCGTGCTATGGCTTGTTATGTCTTTGAATGGTTTCACTCTAAAGAGAAGCCTCTCGTCTCACCTATAATGTTCATGGCCTACTGCTGATCGGGGAATGGATTGCTGTCGAGTGGGAGATGGATCCCTCTCCAAAGACTCAAATTGCAGTGCAGGGCGAATCCCTCCATCCATAGATTCTTCAAGCTCCTCGTTCAGTCTTGTTGAAGCTTTTCGAGTACCTTAGACGGATTACCAAGTTGGAGCGGGGGTTTCTTAAGGCTAACGACCCACTTTAGACTTATTAAGTAATAGATATATATATATATATATATATATATATATAGAGAGAGAGAGAGGGGGGGCGCGGCCCTCACATCGTCCACCCTCGGCTCCCTCGAGCTGGACAAGGCTAACGTGCCACGTGCTCCGGAGGCCACCGGTAACCATTGAAACAAACGGTTATTCTCGTAAATACAGTTTAAAAACACAACAAATGGTTAATTCTATCTACAACGTCGGACACAATGATGGTCTCCGCAAAACAACGAGTTAGTTTTACTACTCAACGGTGAGTTTAGAACGCGCGGTTATCTTTTCCAATAAACGAGTTATCTATCAGCTCCTTTCTCGCATCTTAATGAAGACTTGTGCGGAAGATCAATCGCAAACTTTTCCTTTCACCGGTTTTATCCGAATTGCAATCCCGGATGCCATAACAAGATAAGACACACAACATTCTCTTCTTGCTCGTCGGAATGCCCGTGCTATTGCTTGTTATGTGTTTGAATGGTTTCACTCTAAAGAGAAGCCTCTCATCTCACCTATAATGTCCAGGGCCAACCGCTGACTGGGGAATGGATTGCTGTCGAAGGCTAACGACCCACATTAGACTTATTAAGTAATAGAGATATAGAGAGAGAGAGGGGGGCGGCCCTCACATCGTCCACCGTCGGCTCCCTCGAGCTGGACAAGGCTAACGTGATACGGGGTCCGGAGGCCACCGGTAACCATTGACACAAACGGTTATTCTCGTAAATATAGTTTAAAAACACAAAAATGGTTAATTCTATCTACAACGTCGGACATAATGATGGTCTCCGCAAAACAACGGTTAGTTTTACTACCGAACGGTTAGTAACATGTCTAGCGGTGAGTTTAGAATGTGCGGTTATCTTTTCCAATAAACAGTTATCTACCAGCTCCTTTCTCGCATCTGATTGAAGACTTGTGCGGAAGATCAATCGCAAACTTTGCCTTTCACTAGTTTTACCTGAATTTCAATCCTCGATGCCATAACAAGATAAGACACACAACATTCTCTTCTTGCTTGTCGAATGCTCGTGTTATGGCTTGTTATGTCTTTGAATGGTTTCACTCTAAAGAGAAGCCTCTCATCTCACCTATAATGTCCATGGCAAGTTGGAGCGGGGGTTTCCTAAGGCTAACGACTCACTTTAGACTTATTAAGTAATAGAGAAATAGATAGGGAGAGAGGGGGACGGCCCTCACATCGTCCACCCTCGGCTCCCTCGAGCTCGACAAGGCCAACATGACACGGGCTCCGGAGGCCACCGGTAACCATTGAAACAAACGGTAATTCTAATAATAACAGTTAAAAAACACAACAAATGGTTAATTCTATCTACAACATTAGACACAATGATGGTCTCCGCAAAACAACAGTTAGTTTTGCTACTCAACGGTTAGTAACGTATCTAGCGGTGAGTTTAGAACGCGCGGTTATCTTTTCCAAGAAACAGTTATCTATCACCTCCTTTCTCACATCTGAATGAAGACTTGTGCAGAAGATCAATCGCAAACTTTTCCTTTCACTGGTTTTATCTGAATTGCAATCCCCGATGCCATAACAAGATAAGACACACAACATTCTCTTCTTGCTCGTCGGAATGCCCGTGCTATTGCTTGTTATGTGTTTGAATGGTTTCACTCTAAAGAGAAGCATCTCATCTCACCTATAATGTCCATGGCCTACTGCTGACTGGGGAATGGATTGCTGTCGAGTGGGGGATGGATCCCTCTCCAAAGACTCAAATTGCAGTGCAGGGCGAATCCCTCCATCCATAGATTCATGCTCGTCGTTCAGTCTTATTGAAGCTTTTGAGTATCTTAGATGGATTACCAAGTTGGAGCGGGGGTTTCCTAAGGGTAACGACCCCTTGTCTCAAATCTAACTGTGGTTTTGTGTTGAAAACATCATTGCTTACGATGGATCGCCGCTTGTTCTATAACTAACCGTTCTAGTAGCGGGCGCAGCGTCGCCGGGCGTCGGTAGTGGCCACGGGCGGGGAAGAAGGCGTTGCGGCAAGCGGGGATGTCGTCGGCACGGAGACGGAGGCGCGTGGGTGGTGGACAGACGGGGGTTAGCTCTAGCCCAACCTGGTGCTGTGATTCAGCTTGAGTACAGAAACAACATGAGAACATCACGGAACAGTTATATGAACAAGAACAATTACATGTTGCCACTGTTGGCTGGGCCGATGATAACAGTTATGTCTACAAAATGGTTATTATTACAGGTATGTCTACAAAACGGTTATTATTGTATAAACGGTTACTTCCTCGCTTTCCTTCTGTCATAAGCCTCCGACGAAGTGGGACAAAATTTCTTTGTTTGTGAGGAAGCGGGCCAATTTCACTGCTGCCCCACTTCCGACAGAAGCTTCCATCCGTCAAAGAGGGGGGGGCAAAATTAACTCTCAGACCTCACTGCCCGACGGTCCCCTTCACTCTTCTCTGTTCCCTCTTCACACTCTTCTGACTGGCTAGGTGGTGGCGGCGGTGGCGGCTAGCGAGCTGAGGCCAAGGTGGTGGCGGCGGCGGCTAGCGAGCTGAGGCCGAGGACCAGGTTTGCTCCAGCTCTCCCCTTGTTGCTTTGCGCCCTTCATTCTCCAGCTCTCAGGGCTTGTCTTGCCAGCACGTGATGTTTGCTGCTTTATACTGGGCAATCTACACTATGCTGCGTAATATAGTACCGGGTCATTAGTTAGGATCTAGATGTACGGTTGGTGGACCACTACTTTCAGATCTGTGGATTTCAGATTCAGAACTTTCTGAAATGTCTTTAGGAAGCATCATTTTTGGCGAGGGGTCTTTTGGAAGCATCTGTGGCTGTGGCTCAGCAATGACCGGTGCTATGTTTCTCGCCGTCAAAAGTCACTACTTTGATAGAATTAACCGTCTACTGCTTCATTGTCAAATAAGTGTTTTAGGAAAAATAATCGTTTTATCTCTTCAGGTTTTAAGTATCTCATCTTGTTTTCAGATACCAAGATGCAGAAGGAAGCATTTATTAACTGGAAGTGTATTAAGTGCTACTGTGGTGGACACGTTTTTGAGTTTCATTCTCAAGAGGGTAGAATTTTCTTCAAGTGTGACCGAAACGTTAATGGGGTTCGTGCTCTTTGTTTCTTCCTCAATTTTTTCCCACATTTTTGCTTCTCTATGTTTCTTCCACACATTTTTGCAATATATGAAATAAGAAAATCTAATAAGCAGGTCCACACTTACTGCAGGACCGAACCACTTGCTCGTTCATTAGGAGTAAGTTATAGTATAAAGCATTACTAGATGAGGGATATGGTGTAGTTCCAGCACCACCAGGATGGGCATCACCAGCACCAGCACCAGCATCACCACCTACTGCATTTGAACAAGGCATAATCCGCAGGTCGAACATGAATGCTGCAAATACAGGGGCAACATCTGCTGGAAATCACTCCACAGCTACTCACCACCACGGCAGCGCTATGGGATTTGGAAGTGCAGCAAGTCCTATTAAAGCATGTAACATCGCAGCTTCTGGACAACATCAACAAGTCCACCATCGCAGCGCTGCGAGAAGTCCAAGTGCAGCAGCTCCTGGTAATCAACCTGCTGCTACTCATGAATTTGCTTTAAAGTCAGACATAATGACTTTCCACAATGAGTGTGGCTACTTGCTCGACAAAGTTCCCAAAGGTTGTAGCTCTACATTCTTTTTCATTACTTTTATGTCTTAGATATGGTTCAATGATTGTTGACTTTGTTTTCAGATGAGCTATTGGCTACCCAAAAACAAGTCGATGTGGTGAAACTGCTAGTCACTGATGTGGAAGGAAAGGTCACTGATGTGGAAGGAAGGACCGATAATTTGAGTGGGAAAGTTTCAGAACTTTCATCGACTGTGTACAATTATTCAAAGACCACTGATACCAATGTAAAGACGGTCCTAGGCATCCAGAAGGCATCAATGGGGTTCCAGGCTTTAGTTGTGGTGATCCTCCTCATTCTCGCAGCTGCCATTTTAAAGAATAGGTAGGTGCTGGCGGGTGAACTTCTTTTGAGCTCCTGTAATCAGCTACATTGTGTTGAGCTTTCTCTAAGGACTATAAGTGATTATGTTGACCTTTTAACAATCACTGTTTTCGTTAAGGCCAAGAAGTGATTGCCTTGAGCTTTCTTGGTACGACGTAGAGTCATAATCCTCTACTGGTTTTTCTAGCTCTTAGATAAAAATATAACTGTGTTGTCGGTGTTCCGAATGTGGATAACTGTTGCTTGGAAAAGATAACCGCTGCGTTCTAAAACTCACCGTTCCAGGTGTTGCCGGTGATGCAAATGTATATAACCGTTATTTGGAAAACGTCACCGCTTGATATGTTACGAACCGTTGAGTAGTAAAACTAACTGTTGTGTTGCGGAGACCATCATTGTGTCCGACGTTGTAGATAGAATTAACCATTTGTTTCATTTTTGAACTATTATTATGAGAATAACCGTTTGTTTCAATGGTTACCGGTGGCCTCCGGAGCCCGTGTCACGTTGGCCTTGTCGAGCTCGAGGGAGCCGAGGGTGCACGATGTGAGCGTCGCCCCCTCTCTCCCTCTCTATATCTCTATTACTTAATAAGTCTAAAGTGGATCGTTAGCCCAAGATTTCAGACCTCTACCACCTGAGTTAATGTCGAATTCACATCAAATTGAATTGAGCTCGACTTGAATTCAAAAGTTTCATTATTTTCGGTTGTCTTCGATAAATTGAATCAAAGGATCATTGGTTAACTGGTAACATTGTTCGCTTGTATCCTGGTGGCTATGGTTCCAATCCCCTTGGACCCATTTTACTCTTTGTTTGTCCCTTTTTTTGCCTGACTAGCTGGCCGTAGGTTATTTGGTTGGGCTAGCCCAATTAAACGGGTTTGCGAGGAGGGGAAGGAGAGAGTGGGTTGGTGTGGCTGATGTGGTCTGGGATTATTAAGTCAAGATTTCATGTTTGGATTTTCTTTATTTTTCTTCAAATTTGTTTCTGATTTTCTTTATATATTTTTAGAAGAAAAGACCATGTCCGGACAACGAGCTCGAGGCCATCGACACGTTGTGTAGCAATTTTCCCATGTTATAGCAATTGATTCGGTGATATTTACAAACCAACGTGTAATCGGGTGGCAAGTGCACTCCCTTTCTTCCTACTATGCGAGTCATTTTAACAATTTATATATTTAGCCACTGTCTTTGTTGTTTTATGATTTTTTTGGTCCCCGTTGCAACACACGGGTAAATTCATAGTATATGAACTATAGTAGTATTTTTTTATATAGAATAAATTGATACTAATGAAAACAAAAAATGAGATCCGGAACCACAGATTAGATCATTTCTCTTGTGCATTAAAATTTTGTTAAGGGCTGTGTCGTCCTGATGCTTCTATAATACACTAAGTTTTCACACCTGTTATGCAATTTAACTATCCCTTTTAATAAAAGTTTTTCTAAATGTTTTTGAACAGCCATTTAGATGCGTCTAAACGGTAAACGGCAGCCTATCGTGTAGTTTAGGGCCTGTGCATTGATATATCTCCCTTCTATCAAGAATCTACAACGCCGGACACAATGATGGTCTCCGCAAGACAACAGTTAGTTTTACTACTCAACGGTTAGAAACATATCAAGCGGTGAGTTTTAGAACGCGCGGTTATCTTTTCCAAGAAACAGTTATCTATCAGCTCCTTTCTCACATCTGAATGAAGACTTGTGCAGAAGATCAATCGCAAACTTTGCCTTTCACTGGTTTTACTTGAATTGCAATCCCGGATGCCATAGATAAGACACACAACATTCTCTTGTTGCTCGTCGGAATGCCCATGCTATGACTTGTTATGTCTTTGAATGGTTTCACTCTAAAGAGAAGCCTCTCATCTCACCTATAATGTCCATGGCCTACTGCTGACTGGGGAATGGATTGCTGTCGAGTGGGGGATGGATCCCTCTCCAAAGCCTCAAATTGCAGTGAAGGGCGAATCCCTCCATCCATAGATTCATGATCCTCATTCAGTCTTATTGAAGCTTTTCAGTACCTTAGATGGATTACCAAGTTGGAGCGGGCGGTTTCCTAAGACAAAAACTGGTTGTTGCAAAGCCACTAGTTGGTGACAGGATGATAGTCTGGACAACAACACCGTAGGCAACGTCCTCATCAAGGGTTATGGGAGTCGAGGTGCTATAATAATACGATAGATTTTTTTATTGTTGTTCAGACTGCCATAGTGTCACCAACCACTACCAGTGGGTGGACAACAACTAAATGGCAGAGGCGGACAAGTTCGAGGACAATTACTACAGCTCTTCCTTGCCTTGGACTTTGGACCCAACGTCGAGCATAATATCGATGTGGACTCTCTTCTCATAAATCTACTTGCTGGCAGTTCAATTAAACATGTATAACCGATGGATTTTAAATCACGAGTTTAATTTTTTATGAAATGTAGAGGGCTTTTTGCAAAACATCATGTTTGGACGCACAACTGGTTCTAGATTGGGAGACGAGCCCCGGGCTCGAACCGTTCTATACTGATAGGCAATGGCATAGTTCACGTTCATCGCAGTTGTACACTTACCAAACACACACATTGTTGTGGGTGACCTAGGGACACGCTGGCGTGAGCTCACCGAGGTCATCACCGACCATGTCCATAGCGTCACGCCGTGGCGTTCACCTACACTGAGAAACTCGTAACCACCATCACAAAAAATTGCCAGACTTAACCGTAGCACCAAAGAGTTAACCGTTGAACCAAACGTCAGAAACAGTGATTATCTTCATCATACATAGTTAGTTTCAGAACGCGCGGTTATCGTTTGCAAGCAACAGTTATATACATTCAGAACATCGACAACACAGTTAAAAAGGAAGAGACAACCTTTGTCTTAAGGAACATGGTCGACAAAATATACACTGGTCCTTATAATAAGCACTTCTGGTCCACTGCTCACTTAAACCACCTCAAGAACTACAGCAAGTCACTGCCCTTATCAGGGCCCAAAATACTACAGTTGAAACTCTTCCAACTAGCAGCTACAGATGAAACTTGTTCAAACCTGCAGCTAAAGTGTCGTCCTGCAACATTTTAAGCTTGTTCTCAGCTTCCTCCTTCTGCTCCAGCAACGTGGCCTTAGTTATTTCCCTCTCCTGTTGCAGCATAGCCCGAGCATTGTTCTTCTCCTCCCACAACCTGGCAATCACACCTTCCTGCTTAGCGATCAAGTTGTTTGTTTCCTCAAGCGAGCTCTTCAATCCATTGCCTCCTTCCCCAAATCCTCGAATCTCTTCTTCACCAACAACATGAGAGCTTTCTGATTAGGCGTCTGGTCTTGTTCCCACTTGTAAAAGGGACATCCACATCCCTGCCACTAACAAAAATGATGAATCAAAACCAAACTAAATTGTAGGCTAACATTTCACCCTTCAAACAGAAAATGTGGAATCAGAACAAACCTGAAGACGATCTGGGCAGCCAAAGAATATCCTCCCTGGGTTACGAGTAGTCCACGAGGTCCAGCCTGATGCCAACTTGTTGCAATAGCAACGCACAGGGTTTCTCGAATCATTACATGGCTTGAACTCCACCGGAGCAATCGAGCGGGACTCTCTTGCAGGGTCAGGGCTGCCAGGAAACGAACTCAAAGGGGAACTTTCTGCAGAACCAGGGCTGCCACGAAACAAAGCCATCCTTCACCTAAATTTCAAAATCCAAGCAAAAGGAATGGTGATGTTCAGAACAGATAGTGCTAAATAAATTAGCCACCATTGAATCATGCAAGTATAAAACCAAACAACGAAACATTAAGATCACACTAACTGCAGCAAGTCAATGATAGATAAACAAGATAGTCATAGTCTCATAGACATTAGATACACGTAGTTCAAACAAACCGACATACTTCTAACAAACGGACAACAATCAGAGCATCTAATCAGAGCTATATCGTATGCATCTGCTAACTATCAGAGCATGTAGCAGTTAAATCGGAGCAATCGTATGCATCTGCTAACAAACAGAGCATGCATCTGCTAACAAACAGAGCATGCCGCAGCTAAATCAGAGCAATCATATGCATCTGTTAACAATCAGTCAAGTATCAGCTAGCAACAAATCATGATAAATCCTACTTCCTGATAGATTCTGAAATCAGAGCTAAAACAGAGCGTTCATGCTAAAACAGAGCTAAATCAGTTGACATTCAGTGCTAAATCAGTGGACATTCAGAGCTAAATCAGTGGAAAATCAAATAATGTTTATGTTGTAGATGAGAGGGACTTAGGGAGGGAGCAGAACAGAAGTACCTGAAGACCTTGGAGGACGACGGCCCACTTGGAGGACGACGGCGCGGCCAACGTGCGCGGCAATGACGGAGCAAAGTTCGTGCGCCGGCGTGGCAACAAGGAACCACGCGTCGGGGCAGAGGAAGACGGCGAGGGAACCGCGCGTCGGGGTAGAGGAAGACGGCAAGGGAGGTGGGCACTTGTCGAGCGTGAGATGCAGCGGGGTGGCCGCCCGGTAGGCGACGGCGCTGCCGGCGAGCGCGCGCTCAGATGCGCTTTTACGGCGGCGTGCGTGCAACTGAATTTGTTTTCAGTTCAACACTAGTCCAGCCTTATATACATGGCCTAAAATTCCAGTTCGCTGGCCCGCCAAAATGGCCCATGTCCCGCGCTCGTGTTCCCGCGCCCGTGTTTCATCTCCCGCGCACGAAGCCAACTCGTAAACGCCTGCAAAAACGGTCCTGGACGCCGTATTTGACCTACCGGCCAGCACGGCCCTTTGACCACCGGGCCCGGGCGTGCTCGGACCGGGCTAAAAGGACCGGGCCTGGAGATGGCCCTTTAGCTCGGCCCGTCCGGCCAGCTATAATTTGACCGTGTACAACCGTTCCGTTTCGACTATTTCCACCGTTTTTTTCGTGTTCTCCAACTTGGTAATCCATCTAAGGTACTGAAAAGCTTCAATAAGAGCATGAAGAATCTATGCATGGAGGGATTAGCCCTTCACTGCAATTTGAGTCTTTGGAGAGGGATCCATCCCCCACTCGACAGCAATTCATTCCCCAGTCAGCAGTAGGCTATGGACATTATAGGTGAGATGAGAGGCTTCTATTTAGAGTGAAACCATTCAAAGACATAACAAGCCATAGCACGGGCATTCCGACGAGCAAGAAGAGAATGTTGTGTGTCTTATCTTGTTAGGGCATCCGGGATTGCAATTCAGATAAAACGAGTGAAAGGAAAAGTTTGCGATTGATCTTCTACAAGTCTTCATTCGGATGCGAGAAAGGAGCTGATAGATAACTGTTTCTTGGAAAATATAACCGCGTGTTCTAAAACTCACCGCTTGATATGTTACTAACCGTTGAGTAGTAAAACTAACCGTTGTTGTGCGGAGACCATACGTTGTAGATAGAATTAACCATTTGTTGCATTTTTGAACTGTTATTATGAGAATAACCGTTTGTTTCAATGGTTACCGGTGGCCTCCGGAGCCCATGTCACGTTGGCCTTGTCGAGCTCGGGGAGCCGAGGGTGGACGATGTGAGGGTCGACCCCCTCTCTCCCTCTCTATATCTCTATTACTTAATAAGTCTAAAGTGGGTCGTTAGCCTTAGGAAACCCCCGCTCCAACTTGGTAATCCATCTAAGGTACTGAAAAGCTTCAATAAGACTGAACTAGGAGCATGAAGAATCTATGGATGGACGGATTCGTCCTTCACTGCAATTTGAGTCTTTGGAGAGGGATCCATCCCCCACTCGACAGCAATCCATTCCCCAGTCAGCAGTAGGCCATGGACATTATAGGTGAGATGAGAGGCTTCTCTTTAGAGTGAAACCATTCAAAGACATAACAGGCCATAGCACGGGCATTCCGACGAGCAAGAAGATAATGTTATGTGTCTTATCCTGTTATGGCATCCGGGATTGCAATTCGGGTAAAATCGGTGAGGTGGCCAAACGGGTCCGGGCACAAAATAGCCCGAGATGATTAATTTTAGACCGACAGGACATATCTTTTGCCCAACATTCCGTGTTGTGGCAGCCCACGAGCCTAGGTATGAGTCCTGGCATAGCACTAAGGGCATGCTTGGTTGCTCCCCTCAAGAATCTGCCTAAGTCGGTTAGCATCCTCAAGCGCCCGAGATCGGATGCCTACGGCTCAACTATACTACTCCCTTACTAAATTGTTGTCGCTATTGACTTTTTTATTATGTTTGATCATTTGTCTTATTCAAAAAGAGTTTAAGAAATATCATATATTTTGTTGGAATATGTTTTATCACTAAAGAAACTTGAAATATAGCATATAACTTTTTTGTATTTGAAGAAATTTTTTGAATAAGAATGGTCAAACGTTACGAAAAAAGTCAATGACGACAACAATTTAGTAAGGGCAGATACTAACGCTACACGTCAACGAGTCTTATAGCCCGTCTCATGCAATGTCACATAGGATTTTTGATAATGTGAAAGAGAGAGAGGGAGGTGAGACAAAGAGGTGGTTGTTTCGCGAAGCAACCACCTCATGCGCTAGAATTTAGGAGTATGAGACGACTTACACACCACTCGTACAAGTTGTAGTTGACATGCAACTCATAAATATTCCTTTTCACATCCACAAAGTTAGGAAATATCAATTTCTACAAGACAATTAAAACAACCACCCATTATTCAAGTGGTCTAATAGACCGTATCGAGATTACGTATCATGCATGAGGCGGTCTATAAGACCACACCTTTGTACTTACCCTAAGGGAGGGAGTATGTCTAACAAGCTGCATGCCTAGAAGGGAAATAAACGAATAAGCGTGAAATGAGTTCTCTATGACATGTCATCCTATTAGGACATGTACAACGGGTCTCTTGAACCCGTCTCTATAATAGCTAATTTACAGAATCGCTCCTGCCTCTACGGAACGACAGTACCCGCGTCGTCTTATGAGAGGACGCTATCGTCCCGTGCTCCTAGGTGGAAACAACGTCCGAGCTCGCGCTACGGACCTCGCCTTCCCGGGGCGACGGCGGGTTCGGATCCCGCGTATGAGCGCGAGAGTCCTCCGTAATCCCTGGTCCTATTCACCCACATCTCCCCCAAATCGGATCCTCTTCCGGATCCCGCACGATCTTTCTCGGCCCCGCGATGCGGAGGTCGGTTGGGTCCTCGGCGGAGCGCGTGGCCCCGAGGAACACGATTAGCAGCTCGTCACGCTCGGCGGCCTCGTGCGACACGGGCCCGAAGCGTGACGGCCACGGCCTTAGCCTCCGCGAGCCGCGAGCGGAGGGACACTACCTCGTCCCCGGCCACGGTGGTGCGCGTGAGAGACGGTGCTCGGCCTCCATCCATGCTCCGCCTCATCCTCGTCGCAGCCAACCAGCACCTCCACGCACCCACGCGGCACGCACGACGCCGAGGCTGTCTGCTGAAGCAGGCCTTCACCGCTACTCATTGCCCATATCAGCGGCTTCCTAGTCTCTTGCTTCCGGCCGCCGCACCAAAAGTTCTTCCTCCTCCAGCTCATGCCGACACAAGAGAAGATAGCATAGAGATGAACGTCTCTAGCCTAATTAGTTGAGTCCAAGAGCACGACACGGATCACGAGATGGTGACCGGAGCAGACATCGGGTTTGAGATGGAATTGAGCAAATGCTTTGTTGAGCAAAGGCTTTGTTAGAATGCGGCCCGGCTCGTCGTACCCACGAGCCCCTGCCGCCAGACCAGGTCACATTGGGCCTACTAAACCATAGGCCCAACCGGAGTCCCAACTAAGGTCTTGGGCCACCTCAACCCAAAAGACTAGCCTAATAGGTGAGGATCCCTCCACCTTATTAGTTGGCTCCCCCATCATCAATAACCGATGTGGGACTAAACCTAACAATCTCCCCCATCACACATCGAGTGGCCCCATCTCTCCTTCACATCCGGGTGGACATCCCTCCGACAGCCCGTTAACCATGTGGCCCGGGAGATCTAATCCGACGGCCCGATATCCGTGTGAGGTCCCCGAGATGTTTCGGGTTTCCGACCATGGCTCGATACCACTTGTTAGAGTGCGGCCCGGCTCGTCGTACCCACGAGCCCCTACCGCCAGCCCAGGTCACATTAGGCCTACCAAACTATAGGCCCAGCCGGAGCCCCAACCAAGGTCCTGGGCCACCTCAACCAAAAAGACTAGCCCGATAGGTGAGGATCCCTTCACCTTATTAGTTGGCTCCCCCATCATCAATATCCGATGTGGGACTAAACCCAACAATCTCCCCCATCACACATCGGGTGGCCCCATCTCCCCTTCACATTCGGGTGGACATCCCTCCGACAGCCCGATAACCATGTGGCCCGGAAGATATAATCCGACGGCCCGATATCCGTGTGTGGCCTCCGAGATGTTTCGGGTTTCCGACCATGGCTCCGATACCACTTGTTAGAATGCGGCCCGACTCGTCGTACCCACGAGTCCCTGCCGCCGCCCAGTCACATTGGGCCTACTAAACCATAGGCCCAACCGGAGTCCCAACTAAGGTCTTGGACCACCTCAACCCAAAAGACTAGCCTGCTAGGTGAGGATCCCTCCACCTTATTAGTTAGCTCCCCCATCATCAATATCCGATGTGGGACTAAACCCAACAGGCTTTGCATTCCGTGTCCTCCTCCGAGTGCTTGGTAGAACTGTATGAAACTGATATATGGAGGGCGAAGTATCTTAGACATAAGTTTTTTTTCCTACTCGAACGATTGTTGTCATGAGTTGTTGTGATGAATTTTATCTCCGACTATGTTCACTGTTTTCAATTTTATCTCTCGGCTATGTTCCCTTTATCTTTTTACAAATGTGAATGCGTATAGTTCACCTAGTTTCTATTGTTTATGTTTGATATATTTTCTATCAAACGACCACACAATGGTATACATAAATTTATTTGTAGTTAATCTTTACTTACATATGCAACATTAAATTGCAAGCGAGATAATGAAGTAGTCTCTGGATTGTATCACCTGTCTGCTGATCTGTCTATATCATTAATTAAAAGACAGACCCCGTCTTTGGGTTGTACATGCCCTTAGCCTCACAAGCACGGCCAGGTCACTAAGGCCCCGTTCGTTTCCTTCCCTCTAAAATTTAGCACTCGTCACATCAAAGATAATCTTACTCGTTTATGAATATTTCGATCAATTTAATGACAAAACCCTTTTGACAGATTGATGCAAATTTTCGAGGTGAATCTAAAGAGCTTAATTAATCTATGTTTTGCTAAAGTGATGCTACAGTAACCGTCTTCTAATCATGACTTAATTAACCTTATTAGATTTGTCTCGTAAATTAGTCTAGGGGCCTATAATTTATCTTATAAATAAACTTTATTTAGTACTCTTAAATAGTAAGATTCTTTTTAATGTAACACCTATAAAATTTAGACCCAGGAAACGAACACACCTGAGGCCTATTAGGCACACGAGCCCGACAATAGGAGCAGCTGCCAACTGACCTTGGCAGAAGGTGGTCTTAGTTGTAAATGCAACGTTCGTGTCAAATGTAGTATTTGAATCTAGGTGGGTTGGTTCCGAACCTGATTATTTGAGCTAAGCTAAGTTTTCACGGGCTAATGAAGTGACAGGGTGATGATGTCGAAATATTCTCTACGCTATCGTTAAGTGTAACTCGTTGATTGCAGCAAGAGTGATGAGTACGCGCTGTGCACGCATTTATTATCCATCTGATTCGAATCATCAAGACGTGCTAACCGATCGGTGCAAAAATCTGGTAGCGCGTGCGTACAGTTTTGCATACCGACATACATCCACATGATGGACACAACAAAAACAGATCACGAGGAAACCACGCACGAACATAACCATGAAACAGGGACGAGAAGACGATGCAATTAATGGGGCCGTCCGTCTAGCTGGCTGCAACGCCCTCTTCGCCCTCCGGCGCCGTGATTGAAGGCAGCTGCTCTTCGGAGGAGGTCGGGTTGACGAGGCCGCAGTTGAGCCTGACCTCGCCGCACCTGCCCGTCTGCACCTCGGTGTGCCCCATCTTCACCATGGCCTGAGCGAACCGCTCCTTCCACAGCGTCTCGTTGGCCGCGAACCCGGTGACGAGCTGGGCCATGGCCGGGTCCACGCGCAGCTGGTTGTCGGAGAAGAAGAGGCCCATCCCGCGCGGCAGCAGCCTGTAGTAGTTGTTGTCCAGCACGTTGGGCGAGCCCGGGTCCATGGACACCGTCACGTTGGGCGCCGCCGTCGTCGCGTTCGCCGGGCACAGCGCGCGCAGCAGCGTCGCGTACGACGGGCTCAGGCCGGAGTCAACCTGATACACTGCAATAGTGAGCCGATGTCTCTTGGATAAAAAGAACATGTGCAAGAAAAAAATTCAACAGCTAGCATATAGTATACGATTGGGGTGGATCCGTTCCAGATGCGGTCGAGGAAGGAGGAGCAGAAGGAGCGGCCCACGGTGTGGGCCCCCGAGAGCACCACCATGTCGTCCACGGTGAGGTTCTTGGCGGCGAACTTGTCGGTGAGTTCCTTGGCCGTGGAGCTGGGCGGGGGCAGGTTCTGCAGGGCCTCCGTCTCGTTGGACACGCGGCCGTCGCGCCGCCCCGCGGGGACGGCGTAGAAGAGGTTGCCGGCGAGGTTGATGCTGTCGCGCGCCGCGAAGGCCACGATGTCCGCGCACGACACGGTGCGCGGGCAGGCGGACTCCACGGCGGCCTTGGCGGCGTCGATCACCTCGAACCCCCGGAGGCTCGGGTTGTTGGGCGCGGCCTGCCGCTCGGTCTTGCCGCCGCCGGGGTTCACCGTCAGGAGGACGGAGCCGTCACAGCCCTGCATCCATCATGTCCACGCACACCATGAGGATTGCCCCACCAGTTGCATTTAACATAGGATCAGCTGATGATGGTCCCATCACCGACCGACGTTTATTTGCAACTAACGTTATTTCAAGAACATCATCATGCAGGTTTCTTTCAGAAAAAAAAACTTCATTTGAAGAATGATCGCATTATCTTTATTTGTTGCATTTACAGTTTTCAGAGTTTCCAGTGGTCGGTCTATCACTATATGTTTTTTGTTATCCATGTGCCCTTTAGTCTCAGTGATAACTTTAAAGTTCGTGTGATCATTGTGGAAGCATATGGGAGACCATCCCCTTGGCACCTGCCGCGACCTTGGAATATGCATTGCCTCCAAAGAGAGAAAACATCAGGGCATAACTGTATACATGCCCACTTTGTTATATTGCCAACTTTTGTGCTTTTAACCCTTTGTCTCTCTTTGTCACAAGCGATAACTTTACACTTTTTTCATTCTCGAGTACTTCAGTTTTTTTTCCTTCGTAAAAGCAATACGAATCAGATATAATTAAAATCCTCATCTATCATATATATATGTTACAATTTACATGAAGTATGTCGGTGCGATGTTGAGAACTCATCGCAGTCCTAGTGTCGATGACGGAACTAATAGACTATGGTAATCATAGTTTAAGCATAACTACATAATCAGTGCTCATGCATTATTTCAAATTACAAAAACTAAGTTTAGTTCATTTCTTCTCTCTTCCGTTTCTGTTTCCTTTTCCAATGGTGGATCTCTAACAAATTTAAAGTTCTGTTTTAACCCTTTGTCTCTCTTTGTCACAAGCCATAACTTTACACTTTTTTCATTCTCGAGTACTTCAGTTTTTTTTTCCTTCGTAAAAGCAATACGAATCAGATATGATTTTGCACCCTCGATCCCATGTAACGGAACAAATATATAAATTTCAAGTAAAATCCTACGGAAATTAAATGCGTTATTACCGTTCTTAGTTAACCTAATAGGCAAAACCACATTCTCTAGAGATATGAACAAATTCGTCTGATGATCGTCATGCTCTTATCAAAATGCGGTAATAAGTGACAAAAGTGAAACTGAGGATGATAATCAACTCAAGTTCAGTAGCATTTTGGTTACCCTGACGAAGCAGTCGTGGAAATGGAGGCGAATGAGGCCGGCCGCAGTTCCGGCGTCCCTGGCGAACGCCGCCGCGACAGCCTGTCGGACAAGAGCCTCGGCGTTGGGGCAGGTGGCGTCGTAGAAACCCACCCGGAGCTGTGCGCGGACGGTTGCCGGCAGGAGGAGGCACATGACGACGGTCACAGCCACGGCCACTCCGGCCACCGCCGGCTTGTTCGGCCTAGCCAGCATGCTTTGGTTACTAGCTAAGATTGCTGGGCTCTTGTATAATGTTCAGATCAGCTCTAGTGAACCTGAGTTTTTAGCTCACTGCGGCACAATTGGACGATGCTGTACATATAGTAGGGGATGAGGCTGGAGCACACTTGATTAAAGCTACCTAGCTAGAGAAAACGTGATGCTTTAGAAAGATCTCTCTCTTACTAGTGACTCTGCTTGGCGCAGACGTGTTGTATCTTTATCTTTTGCATTTTGTACTAGAAGTTTTATTTTTTGGTTAGTTGTGATCCCTGGAAAAACCATTGACCGCGCCTTAATGACCTCTTCTTAAGGAAGTACTCCTTTTACTCAACTATAAACGGGTATGAATAACAAATTTCATCTAGCGTACTCGAGCGCCACACATATCTCAATATCTACCAGGAGAGCCTACCAGTGGTGCTCCTGGCCAGCCCGCATCACTTATCACATTGGGAAAAAAAAGTCATGAGCATATTGGATAACCTCAGCTTTCTTTACTAACCCTAACGACCTGATGAGAGGAAAACGGTTTTGATCAATTCAAAGCCCAAACTTTTTTTTTCTGTATTCAAGAAAAAAACAAGCCCAAATTACGTGTTCTGAGCTGGAGCAACAAAAGATAAATTCCTTAGCTTGGTTGGGTCTCAGGCCACCTGTGCCATTTGAAATCAGCCCATTTATTACCCATAAACCAGCCCATGTCAATCACACTGATTCAGCCCATAACGCAGCCTACTCTGAAATCAGCCCGAGGCTTATGGAGGGATTTTCTGTTTCTATTTCATCTAAAATCGAAACAAATGTTGAAATTACGTGTGTATTTTCAAAAATATTGACTACGCACATTGTTAATTAAATAATAGAGAGGAAAAATACACAAAATGTCGGAAAATTCCATAGAATATGATTGGGACATCAATGATTGACTTGTTTGCAAATAAAGAAGAGAAAGTTTCCTTTTTCCAATGAACTATTGTAGTTCCTTCCTGGCCATTGAAATAAAAGTTTTTTATTTGCCATTGGTTTAGTTTTCTCTTCTTCTATAAAATCTGTTAGACATACTAAGCATGGCTCTACTCCACTACAAAACAGCTCTGCTCCAAAACTCCTTAGTGGAGCTATTCTTCGATACGGTGGAGTTAGAGCTTTATGTGGATGTGTTTGGCTACAAGGTTGCTCTAACTCCAAAAAAAAGAGAGTTTTAAGGATCAATTGTCATTCTTACCCTTAGCGAGGTTGATTATATTTTACTAACCATTAAAATGAGTATAAATATATAAATGTATTAAGGATTAGCTTTATTCATTTATTAACAATTAGATAAATTCATCTCTTTCTCTCTTACTTCCCCACGGAACCAAACAAATCTTCCCGTCCTTGTTCAATTATCAATGGAGGCTAATGGAGGCCAATGATCTCCACCATTCTCGTGATATTGTTTTGATTCATTACCTTGTAGAGCAGATTCTACCTTCAATCACTAGGTTCATTCCTCATCACTCCAATCTCTCTTTGAATTTCTCTCGAGGTCGCCCTGTGATGTTGCCATGGCTCTGCGGAGCTCGCAAACCCAAAGGCAAACCAGTCGAATGACGGTGGTAAGATACAAGAGAAATATTTCTATAAGGTTTGATGGGCAGGCGCATCCAGGCACACTAGCGATTCTCGGCAAACGGGCACATCCCCGTCGGCACTCGCGTCATGGCAAATTCATGCCAGCAGCCACGTCTAGGCAGTTGAGCATATTGTGGTGGATTCACGGCAAGTCAGCTTTGCAGCCTGCTTCTTCAACGCAGGAGGACGTCGAGGCGGGGACGCGGGGTAAAGGAAGGCGACATGGGGCGGCGGGGCGACGGCGGCGTTGGTGGAGAAGACGTGCGCGCTTGGTGGAAGAAGAACAGACTCGAAGAACGAACGTTTTTGTGTGTAATCAGTGGCAGTGGTGGGTAAATATCAGTGAAGTCCATGTTTAAATTGGTTTTGAGTGTTTCTGGAGTCGTAAATGAGGTACTCTACCAACTCCATAAAAAATAAACTAGAACTCCACCAACTCCAGCTCCAGGTTGAGGGTAAAGAAAAACCTTCATAAGATTGGTATAATAACATGTTCAACGGTACCAGTAAATAAATAAATGAAAGGCAAATCAATATAAATAAGGGCATATGGAATCCGGTATGAATCAGCCAGGACCATCTTGCAAGGCTAAATACTCTTGGGTGATTGATAGCAAAGTAGTACCGTGATGGAAAGGTGAAAAGAACCACAGTGAAGTTCGAAGAAAAGAAACAACTATATTTTTTGGATGGCAAAAAAAGGGTCAAATTTGTCATGGGACATCTTGACTTTGTGGAATTAGTCGAGGACACCGAAAAAAGTCATATTGGCTAGCGGACACTACGGAAATGCGATAATTAGCTGCTGGACACTACAACATAGGAAAAGAGTTTTTCTAAAATTTTTATATCGATGCACATATCACATGATGACTTGAAATTTTGCATAAGTATGTATTGTTGCATTCTCTAACAATGTGTTTTTTCTCACAAATTTTTTTTATAGTTTGCATAACTTTTCAACTTGAAGAATATTTATTTTTCAGATTAAGCTATGCAAACTGTCAAAAAAATACGGAAAAACACATTAGTTAGAGAATGCAACAATACATACTTATGCAAAATTTCAAATTGTCATATGCCATGTGCATAGAGATAAAAATTTTAGAAAAATCATTTTCCTATGTTATAGTGTCTCGCAGCTAATTACCATATTTCGGTAGTGTCCGCTAGCTAATATGATTTTTTCAGTTTCTCTCAGCTAATTTCACAAAGTCACGATGTCCTGCAGTAAATTTAAATGCCGACTGTAACCTATAAGCAATAGGCGTGCCTAGAGGTTTTGTGCCATGCTTGGGCTGAAGTCTCAGCCCGGCGGGCAGCACGACACAGCCTGGCCCCCTGAAATGTTCGACCACTCCGCCCTCTAAAAGTATAGCCCAGAAACGGGAACCACACTCAACTCCACGCACGGCCTAGCCCAAGTACAGGCCCACCCAGCTGTAGCAGTGCCGCAGTTCATTCTTTGTTTTCTTTTTTCTTTTTCCTTCCTGGGGTGGTCGTCGTCGTACGCTGACGCTGTCGTGTCATCTCAAAAAAAGAACGAACAGCAAGCACAGACACAGCAAGCTGGATTGAGCAATATTCTTCCAGTAGCAAAATGAGTAAATTACTGTAGAAGCGGTAGTAATTACGACAGCGTGGATCATTTGACGTGGCCGGTTTACCTACCCACGTTAATTAAGGCCCCGTTCGTTTCCACCTCTAAAATTTATATACTTGTCACATCGAAGAGAATCTTACTATTTAAGTAGTATTTTTATTAATTTAATAACAAAACCTATGTCGCGACCCCTCTAATTTGCGAGACGAATCTAATGATCTTAATTAATCTATGTTTAGCTACAGTGATGCTACAGTAACATCTTCTAATAACACCATAATTACCCTCGTTGGATTCGTCTCGTGAATTAGATAGGGGATCTGCAATTAGTTTCAGATTAGACTTTATTTAAGACTTCAAAATGATAAAATTCTCTTTGATTTGACCCTCTAAAAATTATATAGCTGGAAACGAAGAGGAGCATTTTGCAAGTTGGCGGGACGAGCTAGATTACGGCCTGGCATGGTCCTGGCATGCATTTGACCGCTTTCACTTTTTATTTGGGCCCTGGTCCAGGACGAACCTGGACGCTGGCGCTGTCCAGGTGCCCGCGCGATCCTAGCGCGACTCCACAGGTTCGTCTCCCGTCATTCCCGATGCTGCCTGTCCGTCGACCTGTCCGTGCTGCTCTATTTTCATGCAACAAGTCCATCGGGTTCAGAGAGAAGCTGGAGCACGGTTTACAGCAAACCTAATAGTTTCGCTGGCAGCAGACGAAGGGTCTGTTCGGTTGGTGACTAAAGTTGTCACGGCTAAGGTTAGTCGTGTCACAGATTTTTAGTCAGCTGTTTGATTGATTACTATACTTGTGACTTGCCACAGTTTCTTAGCACCTCGGTTCACATGTCATGCTTCTTAATTTTTTGCCTAAGTTTGTCACACTTTTGGCTAACAATTTGTTACCATACTTTTTGTGACAAGCCACACTTGACTAATCTTAGGTGTGGCAAATTTAGTCACCAACCAAACAGGCTCGAAATACCACCGAGCTGTGATGGAGGGCCTCATGCTCTTTAATGTCTGAGCATGACGTGTTCACAGGAGCCGGAGTGTTCATCTGAATAAAAAACATCTCTTCGCTCGCTCGTAGCGGCGACTCGCGAGTCGCTCGCTGCATTCTCTCTCATACTTTCTCTCACTCTCCCATTGGATTTCGCCGGCAAAAACGCTTCCATTATACTTGCTCTTATCTGGAACGGTTAGATGCTACCACGTGGCTGCATGTCAGCGCTGCACAATGAATGTTTTTTTTTACCATTTTTGATATAAAATTTTAAAAAATGACACCATCGAACTAAATTTTTTCTTTTAAGTCACTCTAATCATGAATATGATCACGCCAAATTGTTTGGTGTGACCAAATAACGCATAGAAAATAGGTTAAACACATAATGATTGACAAAGTGTTCAGCGTGACCATATTCATGTGCATAAAGTAGTTTGGCATGACTAAAAGAGGCTATATCTTAAAAATTTAGTATGAAGGGGGCATTTTTAAAATTTAGACAGAAAAGAACAAAATTTGAACAAAAAGCATTTGGAACACCACCTCTAGGCTCTACAAAGCGTCTTAACAAAACACTTCTTCTGTACTTGAAAAAAAAACGTCTTCATCGATTGGATATACCGCCACTCCCTTCCTAAGAAAACAAATCATTTGGAAAAAGAAGAAGTCCTTTTCGGAGAAAAATAATTAAAAATGAATTTCAAAAACTCCATGTCAGCTGAAAAGAACATACTAGCTCGCCCTGACGCGTGTATGGTTGAGGCAAACTAGGACAACCCACGGATCATGAGTATTTTTTAGGAAAACATGAACAGTTGATGAAAGAGAAGGCCAGCGCCAGCCAAACAAGTGAAACCGCACGGGTAATTCCAGCTGATGCATGCATAGCTGGGACCGATCAAGGAAGGCGACACGCTATTTTGATCACAGTTGACACTTGTCCTTGGAGAGGCATGAAACGGGCGATCGCCGCACCACACGTCAGTAGCAAACGGCATGCATTACATGCTCGTCCGGTACCAAAAACAAAACAAAAAATTAAGAATTGCACGCGTGGCTCGCTTTGAAGGAACGGCAGGTACCCATCTCCGGAGCAGCCAACACAGGGACACATAAACGAACGTGCTCCAACCACCTGCACCAAGCATGTCTCCATTCTCTCGTCCTCCTCTCATCGCAACAGTAAAATGTTTCAATTTATACTTGCAAGTAATTCCGTATCTTGTTTTTCTTTAATTTCTTAGAAATGAAAATATATACTAAGTATTCCAGCCTCCATATGAAGTGATACATGTTGTTCTTCATTATTACAATCCTAGGTCTAAGTTAAAAAGGTTTGACTTCTTAAAAAGTGAGAATGACACTTTGAATAGGACAGAGATAGTATTGCTTTAATTTCAATCGTAAACTATATAATAATTATCATAAAGGACTCAAATAAAAGAAAATCTATTACTAAAACACCATCCATTTGAGACAAACAACTCCATCATAGTGATCTAAAGAACACTACATCCTCGCTTTATGCGTGGCTTTACAATCCATGGCAAAGTGCAGCGAACGGATAAAAGTTCTAGGGCCTGTTTGATTTATTATCATAATTTGCTATACTTTGCCAAACTTTTTGTGGTAGTTGTTTGTTTTGTTACCACAATTCTGATATGCCATAGTTTTTAATTAGTTCTTCTTAGTTGTCATAGACATATTTTTTGTCACACTTTGCTAAAAGTTTGGTGAGCAATTTTTTCACCACATTTTTGACAAAGTTTGGTAAGAGATGTGGCAATCTATAGTAACGAACCAAACAGACCCCTAGTGTATCTGTCTATCGGGCACAAGCAAAGTGTTGTTGCAGCCTTGCAGTTGCAGGTTGGTGTGGTTGATACCCGAATATTACCTGTCACCGATGCTTTGCACAGACTTCCAAAAGTTTTACCACACACATGCTGTTGGTGTTTGTTATGAACCCAACTAATTTTTGTAAGGGCAAGTTGACAACGGTGCGATTCATTCCGTGCAGGATCCACATGTCGTCACGAACAGGATATTTCTGTCTGGCTGCTTGTCTCCAGCGGCTGCAGTGTTGTACAGCACATGCACATGAAAGTTTCTCTAGCTTTCCCTTTTTTTTTCCTTTTCTTGGTGCTCATTCATGTTCTGGCAAACACAAAACAATGTGCATGAACTAAATTTCGTAACCGTCCGTCACGTGGAAAATCAAAGGAAAACCAGACGATTAATTTTGTTAGCAAAGGGTCCAGCACAATCATGAAATTTTTTGTGGCGGTTTGCAGCCAGCGGCGTGGGCTGCGCTGGCACTGGACTAGTGGGATCGTGCGTAGTATGAGCCGGCAAGGGTACGTCTGTGCCAGGTTCAACATTTGACTTAATTTGCAATAATTACCTCTTATGTTTTTATGACGAAATGACAAACGAAATGAGCCGTACAAATTAATACCCCTACCTGGAAGTTCCATAATACTATAAGCATTTTTAACTATGTATCTAGATAGACGTTTGTCTAGATGCATAATTTCCTGATGGGTCTAGATACATGGTTAAAAGATTATAGTACGTTGTAATTAAATCTTAGAGAAAGAAGGACGAACAACTTTCCCCCCATTTTTCTGCTCAAGATAACAAGAATATAAGGACATCTGCACCTAGTAGAATAAAAGAATCCTTGGAAAAGTTTTGAGGCAGTTGTGGGCAATATCAATAAGGCAGCACAAGTTATACTCCATCCGCCTGATTCTGATGCCTATTTCATTCCAACACAATAATCTTGCAGGCTTCTTTCCATTTTGCGTTATAGAATGGACAATGTAAGTGCACTTTTGAGTACAGAAAGAAGCACGCTTGCAAAAAAAAATCATGAGAGCACATGCTCACGCCAAGGACAGGACCATGTTGACTTGCTCTTGATTTGTTTAATTTCCATCAAGTCCATATTTTTAGGTGTTGACAGTGATGCAAAGACCGTCCATGTACCAGCCACCAGCTAAAACCTCGGAATTGGAAAATTGGAAAATCCACAAAAGAAATCGCAACCAAAATTTACAACCACTCGTAATTCCACCTTCACCGAGAAAATAAAAATGGTACTAGTAGCTCCCTATCATAAACCAGTGGTAGTAGGTGAAGCACGGAAACATTTTTCCTTTTTGAGATGGAGGCTGAGAAAAATTCACGAGGCCAAACAAATAAAACAATTGAGAGAGAAAAGAAAACCGAAAATGAAAGCGAGAGCGCGAGAGAAAAATGTTAGGTGAGGCGGGGCCCGCAACATGGGGGTTGGTGGGCGTGGGGTTGGTGAAGTCGTGAAGAGGCGGTAGGGGGGAGGGAGGGAGGGAGGGCGACCCGCCCCAGTGGGTGGTGCGGCTTCGAGCCATGTGGGCCCGCAGCGCCAGTGAGAAGGCGCTCACGTGCGGGGCCGTCCGCCTGCGGAATACTTTTCGCACCGGGACCGGACGCACCCGCCTCGTGTGGGCCCGCGCCCCCGGATCCCCCAGCGCGGCTATAAATGGCGGCCCCGAGCATTCCCGAGACCCCGTGCCACACATCTTCTCCTACCTCTCTCTTGTCCGTCGCGCCCCGAATAAAGAGCAGCAGCAAGCGCAAGGTGAGCTCGCTCTCTCGATTCCGCGACTTGTCCTCCTGGTGCTGTGTTCGTGTCGTTCTCTCGTTACTCTGTGTGCATGCTGCTAGTGTGTGGCTGGGGTTGTAGCTTGTAGGTAGGGAAGCTCTGCCTCTGCAAAAGGTCTCGGGTTGCTTGGATCTGGATGACGATAGCAGCTGCGGGATCTGGGTTGGCATGTAGTTGATGAATCAAACCGTTATTATGATTTTTTTCTAGATCTGGAGAGTCCTGGTTGCTCGTTTCCTGCTCACATGAATGAGAAATCCTCTGTTTCTGTTCTGTTTATTATTAATGAGAAATAGTCTCTGATTTCTGAAATTTTTTGCAAGTGGGTAGTTCTGAAGATTTTTGCAGTAGATCTGAAAATGTCAAAAAAAGAAAGGGGGCGGAGGGATTTCAATTTCTTACGGCGGAATTTCAATTGTTGCAGAGGAGAGGCGGTAGAGCAGCAATGGCGGCGGAGAGCTTCCTGTTCACCTCGGAGTCCGTGAACGAGGGGCACCCCGACAAGCTGTGCGACCAGGTGTCGGACGCCGTCCTGGACGCGTGCCTGGCGCAGGACCCCGACAGCAAGGTGGCCTGCGAGACATGCACGAAGACGAACATGGTGATGGTGTTCGGCGAGATCACGACCAAGGCGAACGTGGACTACGAGAAGATCGTGCGCGACACCTGCCGCGCCATCGGGTTCACCTCCGACGACGTTGGGCTGGACGCGGACCGTTGCAAGGTGCTGGTGAACATCGAGCAGCAGTCCCCGGACATCGCGCAGGGCGTGCACGGGCACTTCACGAAGCGGCCCGAGGAGATCGGCGCCGGCGACCAGGGCCACATGTTCGGGTACGCCACCGACGAGACCCCGGAGCTGATGCCGCTGAGCCACGTGCTCGCCACCAAGCTCGGCGCGCGCCTCACCGAGGTCCGCAAGAACGGCACCTGCGCGTGGCTCCGGCCCGACGGCAAGACCCAGGTCACCGTCGAGTACCTCAACGAGGGCGGCGCCATGGTCCCCGTGCGCGTGCACACCGTGCTCATCTCCACCCAGCACGACGAGACCGTCACCAACGACGAGATCGCCGCCGACCTCAAGGAGCACGTCATCAAGCCCGTCATCCCGGACAAGTACCTCGACGAGAAGACCATCTTCCACCTCAACCCCTCGGGCCGCTTCGTCATCGGCGGACCGCACGGAGACGCCGGCCTCACCGGCCGCAAGATCATCATCGACACCTACGGCGGCTGGGGGCCCACGGCGGCGGCGCGTTCTCCGGCAAGGACCCCACCAAGGTGGACCGCAGCGGCGCCTATGTCGCCAGGCAGGCGGCCAAGAGCATCGTCGCCAGCGGCCTCGCCCGCCGCTGCCTCGTGCAGGTGTCCTACGCCATCGGCGTGCCGGAGCCGCTCTCCGTCTTCGTCGACTCCTACGGCACCGGAAAGATCCCCGACAAGGAGATCCTCAAGATCGTCAAGGAGAACTTCGACTTCAGGCCCGGCATGATCACCATCAACCTCGACCTCAGGAGGGGCGGCAACAGGTTCATCAAGACCGCCGCATACGGACACTTTGGGCGCGACGACGCCGACTTCACCTGGGAGGTGGTCAAGCCCCTCAAGTTCGACAAGGCATCCGCCTAACAAGATTCAATCGCTGCTGCTTGGAGCTCCTGGATGTGTTCGTGTCTGATCAGTCACTGCTCTTGCTCCGTCCCTAGAAGAACAAGAAGAAGCCAGCCGCGTAGAGATTGGTATTTTGGTGTGGCAGCCAGCCAGGGTGATGTGCCCTGATCGTTACCTTTACTAGTCGAGTCATTCGGTCTGTATCTTTCTCCCCCTTTCTCGAGTCGAGGCAGTTTGGGCCTGTCATATTATTCTTTAGGTGCCTCTCCTGTAACACCGCATCTGTTTCAATGTCAATCAAAGGATCATACTGTACTAGCTTTGTGATACCACACCTGTCTGTTTGCCATTTGCCACTGGCCTTTGGAGGCCATCAAAGGTCTTTGATCGCGGTGAAACGTTCTACTAGTATAGTTCATACTACAACTGGCAACCGCAAGCACTGACAAGAGGACGCGCTGGATTTTTTTGTCTGTTGTTGGTCCACACTAGTCGGCATCTTCGGTGACCCACTGATTTGCAGCCAAATTGCTCTACTGTGAACTCTGTTCTCTTCTGTTCCCCCGGTATCTGCCTGCCTACGCCTAAACAGTGCAGAATCAATCAGCACTTGATCGGCAATGCAGTAATGGTCACTGTTTCTGCGGGGCATGCCATGGGTGACTACTGGCTAGTACTAGTACTAGAGTTCAGGAACTGTGGGCGACCATGGTGATCGGCGGCGAGCGGTGGTGGGGTTGGCCTGGCTCGCTGTCACTGCCGATCTGAAGCAAAGCACGCCATGTGAAGACAGTGGCAGGTGAACTACCGGGCATGGAGCTCAGGAGTGCGCGGCTGCCCAGCTGTGTCCGTCGTCGGCGTGTGGTCCTCCTCGTATTGTCGGTGATCCGACAACGGAGGCTCCGCCGTTGCCCTCTCTGCCCATTGCCGTCCAAAACACCGTCTGCGCCGCCCGTGTGCACGGGGTTCTCAGCTCGTCGGATCTAGCTAAAAAGTCTCGCACCAACCAGCTCGTGTTGTGTCAGTTGGTGATGTGCTGGAGAGCAAGTTACCATGACGAGGTTGCCGCGGAAAAGACAGCGAGAGACCAACCAAGCTCCTGTTCACGGCCCTTTTAAAACGTAGTACTTAGTCAACTGCTCGAAGAAGATTGCACACTGTAACCAGGCTTCCTTTTTTGGTTCACGATCGAGTCAGGGGGTATACGATACCAAAATCGTGGCCGGTCAAGAACAGTCAGCGTTGCCAAGAATTTTGACCTGAGGAAAAGCCGGTAATGTGGATCCCGGCCGATCCCGAGCCGACGACTTGCCCACTTTTGTGGTGCCACGAAGATGCTGGTGGTGGCGTGTTGGTTCCACCCAGTCATGGCACCATCGCAGTGCCACGCCAACCCCACGATGGATCGTCAGCAGAGTGGCAGCCTGTAGGTCCATTTCCAACAGCTCAACCCCATCATTGTTTGATTTTTCTGACCAAACAATTAGCATGCTTCGTTTTTCTATACTACAAACATGATTGTCACGCCTGGGAGAGCAACGGTATTATAATGGCAAAATATCTAGCCATTTTTTCCCCAAATAAAATATCCTGGCATTCATTCATACGTTAGGAAAAATACTACTACTCAAGGAGCAAAAGAAAGGCAATCAACTGGAAACCCATTATTGAACCACAGCACAGCACAGAGAAAAAGTTTCGGCTAAAAATGCTAAGTAATTCCTTTCTATATACAAAGAAAATAGGACCACAAAAAGTACAATAATTCTGGGTGCAAAACGCACCTCTAGTTGGTAGAGCAACAACTGCTGAAAAATTCCACATGATCACGACGCCACGATCCAATGCTACCATTTCCCTCGTAGTAGTTGATTGAGCGCCACTTCTCTGCACCTAATTCCGTTCGTCTCCTAAGCATCTTTGACCAATAATTTTGACCAGTAGAACTCGTTCTCCTCCTCGGCGGTAGGAAGATGCCGACTCCGCATCCCGTACCACACACCAAGACACGTCCAGCTGCAATTCGTATAATAAACAAAGAAAAAGAAAGTGAAGCACTTCTTCGTGCAACGACGTGTGAAGCGCAGGGAAAACGTTGCCAGCCACGATGACGAGGAAGCCGGTAGTGCCAGGGTTGGTGTGGCGGCTGAACAAACCCGGAAAGGAGGCCACATGCAGAGCAATGTCAACACGAGGACGCACACTCGTCTGGAGCCGGGCGCCGGTGTTGACTCATGACCGGACTGAGAGTGCAGCTCAACTCCGCTGTCTCTGTCTGCCCGATTCTGCAGCTACCAGCGTCGTTCCCTTCGTTCGGGAGAGCTCGGTGGTAACACACGTGATAAATAAAGGGAGGGAGGCAGGGGTCTGTGTCTCTGAGAGGAGAAGGAGCTTCTATTCGTATTCCAGATGTACAACTCCAATGGCTGCAAGAGCGTAAGTAAACTGTTTAAATATTAGTAGGCAAGCTCTTTTTGGCTAAATAGAGGTAATATGTTTCTTTTTGTTTTGTGTGAGATGGCTGCTTGCGGTTCTGGACTTCTGGTAATGAGAAAATTCAGTAACATTCGTGTGGTTACTTTTACTACACAATACCACATCTGCTATATATAGTTCGAACAATGGCCCAGTTGCATGACTCGTCAACCGCATGTCAAGGCGAGAAAAAAAAATGGATTTTGATTGGTTTCCGCAAGATTTCTTGACATGAACTGTCAGACCAGAGACCACTTCCTCTCAGAATCAGAAATGATCAAATGAATATCTAAAAGGCTGCCAGTATATCCACTCTCTGTACACCTATAGAGGCTGCTAAGCTGTGCAATACTTTACACGTTGCACAATAGAGTATTAGAATATATGCACCGTTGCAACGATCATGCTTCCTTATTTATCAGTTATGACTTATGAACAGAATACATGTGCTCTGTTTTGTTTGTCTGTACCAGAAGTCCAGAAGTAGCATTGTGATTACCTGACCGGTGGCAAATTGATGAAAATCCTCAGGTACCACGGTTTCATTGGACAACTGTTGGGGAAAGGCTGGAAATGGATATACATCGAGAGAATGCCAATCCTACCATTAGTACTTGATCTCAGGTTCAAACTTTCGGTCGTATGTTTACTCGCTGTTCAGCTGCTCTATCATAGCATCAATAGGAAGCGATCCCAACGGCGCTGACGACTCCAAGCGTTCAAGCATGTCGAATTCGAAATGTTCATCCTCCCTGGTGTCAGGTGATTGCTGAGACTGATCCTCTTGATTTCCAACTCTACTTGTTTCAGATTCATTGTCGATGTATTCGGCATTTAGAATGTCAGAGCTACCCTCACCACTGGCAACAAGCAGAGCTGGAAACGAGTGTTCCACAGCCTGAGATGTAATGCTGAACTCTTCAACCATTGTAAGAAGTGAATCAGGTGTAAGAGCGTCAGCTTCAGCATCATCCAGAAGCAGTGCCAAAGATGAATCCACTGCACTCTTCCATAATTTAAACATTTTGGGTCCTAACACGTGTCTTATTGGGGCTTCAGCATCGGTATCAGAGGCTTCATCTGTATCTGCAAACAGTTAAGACTGTTATATTAATTTATGCGCAAGTCGAAACCACCCCATAAACTGGAGAAATAGCCTTCAACGAGTCTTAAGTAAAAAGGTAACTACTTCCTCCTTGTACAATATATCAGGGAGTATTGATTAACTAGCAGAACAAAAGAAACGTAGTCATCAGACAACCAACTTGTAGAAAGATGAAAAGGCGACGATTATATAAAAATGGATGTGCAACATGCTTCTCTAACATTAAAAGAGAACGGATATTAAAGCAACAAGACCGAGAAGATTATTTGGAGGTTTCATATACATACCTGATGAACTCACATCAGATGGCATTTCCAGATTTTTCTTTGGGACTTTTGGAATGAGAGTCAGAGGCTTTGAGTATCTTGATTTCCATTCTTTGCCTCTGTACATTAGTATCTGCTCGTTATCAAATGATAAAAGAACACAAGGAACGAGATCCTGCACACATAGAAGCAACAAATTTTAGCTAAGACAACCAGGAAGACGATACATACATTATTGAGATGTTTTCTAGTGTTTGCAAGGTACCTAGAGGTATGAGAAAATATTTTGATCTGGACCGTTGATTGAGTGAGGGGCAAGGTATGGAATAAAAATAATCATTAACAATAGCATGGGTAAGGAAACCTTAGCAAAGTATGGAAAAAAGTGATATCACGTACAAGCTCAACAAGCAATCCAAACCTTAGTAAGGAAAGAATAAACTCAGTAAGGCAAGAAATATGTGTTTTCACGATCGAACTTCACATTTGGCAGGCCATCATCTTCTTCGATGATTCTTTTATTCACTTTATGAACTGAAGAACTTATCACGTCAACAATGGTGGCACAAGCAATAGAAGAAGATTCACTAGACAATATGTGCTCAAATATTATTGTTGATGATATGTTGTTTAAATAATTCGTGGCACAGGAACCCTTATCAATCACAATATAATGAGTAAATCTAAATCAGGCAATGTAAATCCGATCTGAAACGATGCACTGCCATGACCTGAGTCTTCATATTTGTTATCGCGACATGGTCCATATCCTATGTAGCATAGGTTCCTAGCTGCTTGACGGGCCCATGTAAATCAGACCAAACAATGTAAATTACATGTTTTCTGTCTACTCGACGGAACCGGCTCACCTCATCTTGGACTGGTTCAATAATCCTAAGTAAATTAGACCAAACAATGTAAATTACATCTTTCCTTTCATTGCTCGCGATCTATTTTGGTCACCATATAAAATTACTTTTCTATCCTTAATACCTAAGTACTTCCATCAATTTTGAAGTACCTTTTGGTTGGTACCTTCTATCATGGACCATTGGATCGGGGCCAACCGATGGTCCACATTCTTTGCAAACACCGGAAAACATCTCTACATTATTACTTCTACTATTTGTATTGATATGAAAACATAGAAATTCATGGGGATAAGCAATACCCTTAGTTTTGCTCCTATCTTTTTGTAGTCACTGGGATTCAACCCTTCACAATCAATCTTGGCGATCTCATTTGCTTCAAAAGCATCTTGAACATCCTTTACAAGACTGATATATATTCCATTTTTTGCTGCAAGGGAGCATCAGTTAGTTTGAATGTCTCCATCAATAGAGTACGAAGCAAATAATAATCTTAGTCTTGAACAGGCCCAGTAACTTGTGCACCTAAAGATGTTCCCTACTTCACATCAGCATACAGTAGACAAGTGGAATACAAGTCTTAAATTAGTCAGTTGCCATATTTCACAGGTTTTATTATACAAAATCATACAAATAAAAATCTAAAAAGGGGATCATGAGTGATAGGCCCGTGCTTAACAATCAAGTCTGTACAGATGGTCTTAAGTTAGGCTTAAAAGGTATCATGTGGGAACAGGATTTGTGCTACCACAAGGAAATAGACATTTTCCTATTCGGCTTTACATGTATGCCATAATTCACAAACATAAACCTCAAAAAACAGGAAAGAAACATTCCTAGTAAGGCCATACTATCTTGGAGCCATCGGATCTGGGTTAAACCTTGGCCTGGGAATTTGAACAATTGTTTGAAGAAAAATCAAGTAGCCGATTAATTCATACCTAATTTACAAATTGGCAGCAGATCACGCCCTTTCCTTCTCATTTCATCCGCTTCTTCTTTTGTAAGTCCTTCTGGAGCCTCCTGTATGAGTTTGGGATATACAGGAGTAGCAGGTTTCCAAAGCATTAACGGATAGCGGGGACGAGTGCGTGGATTGTAATTTCTTCCTCGATATAGAAAAACAACACCACCAACTCGGTGAATGACCTTTCCACCAGATTTTTCCTGGACATAGATGAATTTCATATGACAATTCAGTATGTTGAATCCAGATGCTTGCTGTATTGGAATCAAAAATGAAAACGAACATACATCACAATGGAATTCTTGTTCCATGTGATGACAATAAGTATAGAACCTTAACATTTGATAACTTTTGAAGAGTCACGAACACAGAAACTGATCTAACAAAATATGTAAGTAAAGTTTCACTGCAACATCCGTTGTTACAAGATACACATTGGTTCTAATGTGCTAACCTCTTGTATTACATGTATGTAAAACAAAGAAAAGAGCACGTAACCCTTTCATAAACAAAAAAGGCCAAATATTATGAATTCTAGCTTTTATTTGATGGCATACATAGTTACAAATAATTCTTAGCACATCATTATGTTGAGATATCGAAAAAAGAAACAAAAAGTAACACACCAGGGTCTTTTTATCTCAACTAAGACACAGAAGTCTATTTTATGGTGGTGAAGTTCACTCCAAACATTTTCAGTTTAGATTGTTCTAGGGAAAAAAACAGATTATGCTAAGCAATTTTAGCTTTTGCGCCTAGGAGTGGCATGTGTCGATGCCTGGGATGCAAGAACCAAGAATGAGTGTGCATGTGCACATTCACAAACTCACATACAGCAACAAATGACAGAAAAATACCTCAAGGTGATGGCAGAGATTGTCCATATCGACAGTCGGAACACCTCGGCATCGAACTTTGCAGACTTCCTGCCGCCTCCAGTGACAATGTATCATTTCTAACATGTTGTGGGTCAGGCCATCCCTTCCTACAGGACGTTGGTTGAGAAATGCATACTTAGCTCTAGACTCCATCAACAGTACCATTTAGCTTTAAATAATCCCATCATGGACATATAAAAAGGTAAAATACTGAAGTTTGATACTTCAACTAAAATGGAACTGATAAACAGTCCATAAAACTTCTAATTTGCTGTCATTTCCTTGCGGAGCTTTCCTTGGAAGCTTGCTAACTAAATGTTACAAGAACCCTTATTCAGCAAGCAATCTATTTGACTCTTCATTTGCATGAAATGGCAAGACAAATCTTTTCAAAATATTCAATTGTTTGCTTCTACTGCCTATCTTGGGAGCATCTTTTCATAATGCAAAGTCCCTCGAAATGTAGTCCATGCAAAGTACCTTCACTTTAGTGTTGTGGAATATGTTAAGAAGTCGAGGAGTTCATTTCAAGGAGCAACCATGGCTAAATCTTAACCTCCCAATGACTAATTCATTCTGTTGCTGTGTAGAGCTTTCCACGGAAGGTTGCTAACTAAATGTTACAATAACCTTTATTTAGCAAGCAATCAATTTAACTCTCCACTTGTAGGTAATGGCAAAAAAATCTTTTCAAAATATTCAATTGTTTACTTCTACTGCCGATCTTGGAATGACCTTTTTTCTTTGACCTGACTGGGAGCATCTTTTCATAATGAGTTCCTGGAAATGTATTTACTGCGAAGTACCTTGACTTTATTGTTGTGGGATATGTTACGAAGTTGAATTATTTCATTTCCTAGGAACAACTGTCGCTAAATCATAATCTCCCAAGGCTGCTTCGTATAATGTACAGTTGCAACCTGGTCCATGACTATTGTCTTATCTTACAATATATTTTCATAATACTGAATTTTTACTCGTTAGTTACTACCAAGACTGCGAGCAAGTGTTGACCTTCGTCCATTATGTGCTAGAACCATATGAAAATTATGTCCACTATGTTCTAGAACATATGACAATTACATTGTAATGTGATAGCACATTATCATCGTAAGGTTGTTTAGAACATTTATTTTGGCTCAATTCAATATCATCGTAAGCAGTTTATTTACAGATTTAAGACACAGAATAAAAAGCAACCAAAAGACACTACAATAATGGTCTGTCCAAAAGAGGTTCTTAAATAATACTTGCTTCTGAATGATATTAAATGCTACTTCAGTGATCAAACAATATGTTGCTCTATATGTCAAGGTAAATAGAACTATTTGAGCAAAAGATCAGCATTACAATCAGCTGTATTCAGATCCGGATTCTTACAAGGCATGGACAGTTGAGCCTGCTGGTGGCTTGGAACCTTTGGATCACACAGAATGGCCAGGTTTTCAGGAATAAGAAGGCGGATGCTCAACGCATTGCGGCACGCATCAAGGAGAAGGCCATGCTGTGGATTGCGGCAGGCGCCAAAAATCTAGGTAGACTAATGAACAATATGTAACGCTACCGGCGGCCAACAAAAAGCGGCTACAAGGTGCTAATATGTATTTTATCCTCAAATACTCAATACTTTGAGAAGCATACTTCTCTCATTACGCTCAATATTGGCATATTTCAGTTCAGTTCCAAAATCTAACAAGCAGTAACAATGGCAGTGTAAGTGTTACCAATGTTCAGCTGCCGATTGTGTGAGATGTTAGGCTTGACGAGCGCGCGCACCTCAGCGCGGGAGAGCGGCTCCCCGAGCACCTCCTCCCGGCTCCGGCCATCGCCGGGGCTCACCCTGGCCAGGTCCAACTGCCTCCTCCCCTCACCTCCATCAGGATCCCGTGCGGGCTCACCGTCTGCGGCGTCTCCTGGCCCAGGGGCGTGTGCAGCCGCACGCCGCGGCGCCGCGCCTTCTCCTCCTTGGTCAGAAGCGGCGCCTTGCCAGTCCACGGCCGCGGCATGGTCGGCGGCGCGAAGGGCAGGAACGCGGGCTCCCGGATGGCCAGCGGCGGAGCGCGGGGCGTCTCGGAGTAGCTGAACTGGAAGTCGAACGGGGCGTCGGGGAGGCGGAAGGAGAGTCCTGAGGGTCCCACTACGACGGCGCGCCCGCAGGCGGCGTCCGTGGGGTCGTCGGCGAGGAGGGCTTCGCCCTCGCCGGCGGCAGCGACCGGGGGCACGGGCTTGCGATACGAGGTGCGGAGGTGGGCCGTGCGGAAGGCGGGATTTGCGGCGGGGCCCGTTCTTCGTACGGGGTCTCTCTGCTGCTGCCCATGGGGAGGCTGCTCGTTTTGGTTCCTCAGATAACGGCGGCGAGTGGGGAGGGGCGGAAGGGGGAGGGGTCGGTGCTGGGGATTGTGGCGGTTGGAGAGGGGAGGCGGAGGGGCAGAGAAGAGGTTGGCGCGACCAGCGCGCGAGGAAGCTGGCCGCTGTGAAGGCGGCGGCGGCGGAGGAGGAGGCATGGCGGGAAAAGTGGTGTGGTGATGGTGGTGTTAGCGTGGGGATGGAGAAGGCGACGGAGGAGATAACGAGAAGATTTTTTTCTCTTTGTTTTTGTTTTTGTGGCGCTTCAGGTGGCATCCATCCATGAAGTAACGGTACAATTCATCGTTTGATTGGAAAACCTCTTTTATTTTGTGAATTCTCTATTCATTTAATTTGATTATGTGAATATGAAAACATCTACTTTTTTATCAGAACTTGCTTAAAACTCAGCTGTAAATGTTACAAACGGCAAAACTCAGTCTCGGTTGTGCACATTGAAGAATGAAGAGTATATATGCATCATGTTTTTGGTTCACCGGGAAATTATAAATATATAAAGCGGCAAAGGATAATAAGAACAATACTAATGAACAAATAAACTACTTTTCCTTTTTCTTTATTCTGAATGTGTTCATGAAAAGGTAGACCACATGCCATTTTTCCTTAAAAATAAATAAAGTCCTCCCGGTCCAAAATACAACCTCTGTCCAACTTCAAAAACTTCTAACATATAACTTTTACTAATTAATAAATCTAGTGTAGATATGTCATTATTTCAAATAGAAAGAGCTAATGTGTTACGATTTATGAAAGTGATTTTGATGATGTATCTATAAAGCCAATCTCACATCATTAATCTATAAGCCTTGTAGGCTATAGACTATCAAAATAGAAAGAATTGACTTAGGATGACACTATCATAGACCTGGGACTACGATGATTGTTAATATTGGCATACCAAAAGGGCGACTAGATGACCTATTAGTGGAGGGATCCATGTTTAAATCCGTTGCCAACTTCTTTAATTTCTACCTAGAGGAAGAAGTCAATTTTACTCTCCTGAATTGAAATATGTAATTATCTAATCTTTTGTTTGGTTCACTTAACCCTAGCTCCTCTAAAGCAGTCCACTACTCATATTTGGGCTGTTTATATATAATTACTGGATTTTTAAGAAGACCCAACTTTAGATGGTTTCATTGATTTCACATGCGAAGCTTTCCTCTCACCCAAACCTAACCCTCCTTTTTTCTCCTTCTCAAGCTTTAGCAAGACAAGTTGGATTGAGTTTCCAAAAAGAAAGACGGACACATTTGGAGTTCTAAATCAGTGAAAGTACCTAAAAATGGGTTACATCACAAAATGGGGTTTTATAAACAACCTAAAGGTGGACCAATTTAGAGAAGTTAGATTAAGAAGTTAATTGAACTCAGCGTTCTGGACTACAAATAAGAACGGCATGGCCACATATTAGCCGATTATCACCGAAATCACCATGATCCATATGCTATGTCCAATTTCCCATGTTAATTTAAATAAAAAATTGTTGTGTATATCTATGTCTTGTGTGTGCTTTTGTCCTATCTATTCGATCAAATGTACTCCTCCTTTACTCAATTGTTGTCGCCATTGACTTTTTCTCGTGACGTTTGACCATTCGTCTTATTCAAAAAATTTCTTCAAATACAAAAAGTTATACGCTATATTTGAAGTTTCTTTAGTGATAAAACATATTCCAACAAAATATATGATATGTCTTAAACTTTTTTAAATAAGACAAATGGTCAAACATAACAAAAAAGTTAATGGCGACAACAATTTAGTAAGAAAGTAGTGTGGAACAATGGCTGTACTCACATCTGACTCCACGCTACAATCACGTAGCGCTTCTTGTACTGCTGGTATCTAATGACCACCAGCTATGCAAAGGCAAGCATGCAACGGCCGGCTATTGAACGAACCAAACCGACCGGATATAGTACCGATTACCAAACACCAAATTAACATGCGCATCCATCTAGCGGCGGTGCAGGAATTTGACTTGTTGATCACCGGTCTTTCGGCCTATACATCAGAGCTGAATTCATGCATACTATTTTTTTAATGCAATTTTGTATAGATATAGTCATGGACCATATCCATAATTAATAAATAACAAGATCCGATAGCAGATTTTATCCCTTTGGCTGGGAGGGGCAGCTCATTTCTTGATATATATATATAGTGAGAATTATTTTTGTGGGCATAGTGACATGTGTCCACCTTAGCTTTTTTTTATTAATCATAATTAAATTTAAATATTGAATCTCTGTTTATATTATTAAACATGTCGGACTAGTTGTAGATATGTTATCAAATTATAAATTGAAGTACGGAAATATCAAATTCTGACAAATTAATAAAATTTAACAGAATTTCATGAATTTGTCAGAATTTGATATTTTTATACTTTAATTTATGATTTTATAACATATCTAGAACTAGTCCGACATGTTTAATAACATAAACAAAGATTCCATATTTAAATTTAACCATAAATAATAAAAAAAGCTAAGATGGACACATGTCACTATGTTCTCTGAAGTATTTCTCATATATAGTATATAAATCAGTATTGACAGCTAATACTATTACACCACTGATGATGTTCCGAATGGCCATCCAAACTGCGTGCAATGCACTCACATGCATGATTTACTTGCTCCGTTGGGGAACAGGGTAGCTTGCTCATCCATTTGGATTTTTTATTATTATTAAACATCGATTTAGTTGCACATATACGACTAAATGTGCAGTCATATTTGCAATACAACAGTTCTATCGTGTTTGTTGGATGGAGAGATACTATTGTCGAGCTCTACGTGTTTATACTTAGCAATGATTTTCAGGAATTTTTTATGTTTTTGTTCGAAGACAATGAAAGTGGCTGGCCAGTTTTTCTGTTGCCCCAGGAGAGTCAACGAGGCAGACTTTTTGCTCCTATATCCTCTTATTCTTTAATTTATTTTCTCCCACATGACGATGTCAAGAAATTAACAGTTCTCCTTTGAAGAGGTGAGGATAAGGTACAAGCCAAACTTTATCAATATCGCTGTATCCCATAAAATAATCAGTCGACTTTTAGTTGCTAGCCACAGTTAAAATATATATCCCTCATTCTTTAGACCCAATACGACCAAATCTATCTGCTACCAACCAGCATCAAACAAAAACCTTGCGTCTCACTTTGGGCAAAACAAGGATGACTTCCGCACTTTGAGCAAAACAAGAACGACTTTATTAGGCTTCTCACCAAGCAGAACACTTTGCATCTATCAAGAAATAAAAAATCATGATTGCTTTGTGGATAAATGAACTGTATCATGTATCAAATTATCATATGATTTATTTACAAGAAATATTTGATACATGAAGTTTCAGCCCGTGCAACACTTCTCTACATTGTGCTTGTGCTTGCAACTCAGGCCCGTTCGTTTCCACCCTCTAAAATTTATATACTTGTCACATCAAAGAGAATCTTACTATTTAGTAGTACTTTTATTAATTTAATAACAAAACCTATGTCGCGACCCTCCTCTAATTTGCGAGACGAATCTAATGATCCTAATTAATCTATGTTTTGCTACGGTGATGCTACAGTAAACATCTTCTAATAACACCATAATTACCCTCGTTGGATTCGTCTCGTGAATTAGATAGGGGGTCTGCAATTAGTTTCGAGATTAGACTTTATTTAGTACTCAAAATGATAAAATTCTCTTTGATTTGACCCCTCTAAAAATTATATAGCTGGAAACGAACAGGCTCTTAGTAAAGGAACTACACCTGGTTATAATATACTTTTTGCGTATTTGTGACATCTCCTCCGGGATACCCGGGAATCGGAACAGAGGAACACTCGTCGAAGCGAGTTACAACAGAAACATCATCTCATACAAGTCAGAATATATACATCATGGTATAATACAACCAGGTTTTCAAAATACAAACATTCGTGCAACGGAAAGATAACATTATTGGAATTTAACATCCTACAAGTATTTAGCGGAAGCTTGTCTATAATACAACTCGAAAGATTTCACAAAAACGTCGTGATGCACCGAGCCCTTCGTACATCACGGTCCTCTCTCATCAAGGTGTGGGAATACGTTCCCACTGCAGGGAACCTCCCTCCGGACATTGCTCCTCCTCGGGAAAACTGCCGTACAAGTCGTGATAACACGACTCATTCCCTGTAAGGTAACGAACAAACCTTGAGTATTCTAATACTCAAGCAAGACCGACCCGTCAACATGGCACGTTAAGGCCGACGCCTAGTATGCAAAGGCTTTACTGGCTGTGAGGTTTACTCCTTTGCAAAAAAAAAAAACAGCATTAAAGGTGGGTCCTTACTTTCGGTATTTTAGCTCGGTATTAAGTTCATTAGCCTTGGGGTTTGCAACCTATCCCTATTGCAACCAAGTTTGCAAGACAAGAATAATCTAGATCATTTATCCTTTCAACTCTCATCTTCATCTTCCAGTATTTACTACGATGTGACGAGCTAAACAAGCGGTACTCATTACTGCGAGGGACAGCGATTCGAATCGATTTATACCAGCTGGCAAAACCCGACTACACGATGTATATGCATCCCACCGATCGTATACAACAACCTTTCCCGCTAGCACTGACGACAGACTAGCCATTTCCAACTCCCCGGAAGTATGGCGACGCCACGACTATCCTCGTGGTCGACCCATCTTCCTCCCGTGAGACTATCCTCTCACCGACAGTCGGCAAAGAGAGGCTGGCTATGCTACATCTCTCGGGGCGATAGGGTACATCAGCTTGCTCGGGCCCATGATACCAGCATGTAGTACGGTACGTTCAAACTTGTTCAACTAAGCCGACAACGGTACGGTCCTTGCCCGACACGAGACGGGGCTACCACCTTGCAAGACCTCATCTCCGTCTTGCCCTTTCTCCTACGGGGCCCGTCCGGTCTCAACTTCGTTAACACTCTCATCTCATCCTCTTTAGTGTCAACACATAAACGCTTAAAGCCTCCATGCTTTAAGTGCCCTAACTAGCTACCGTTGCCACTATGAATTAAGCTTAGCCTCTATCGAGCTACCTGTACCGAGTATAGGATATAGACAGATGGAAACCTACCATAATGCATCTAGGGTGTCAACCAAACCCTAACACCTAATGCACAAGCATAAGCTGTACTATGTGATAAAAGAAAATATTTAAAAACATAGGTAGGATGCACCGGGGCTTGCCTTGAGTTTGTTCGAAGTTACTCTCCTCGGCGGCTGGGTCGATTTCGAGATTCCGGCTCTGACTCGCCCTCGGGTGGAACCTCGATCACTTCGGAACCTAGTCGACCGAGCAACGCATCGCGAATCACGATCATGTGTGCATGAATGCATATGATGAGAGGATGCAAAGATTCATGAATTAAGCCTTGCATTAACATAATGATTAACGTTTAATTACCTTGGTTGATTAACGAGTTAAAGATAAGTCTACTTATTAAACGAGTAATTAACGTTACTTAAGTTGATTAACAGTGTTTAATTAAGATCAACATTAATTAATGTTGTTTCCTTAATTACTTAATTAAGGTTACTTGAGTTTAATGATTACCCATTAATCTGATTTATTAACCAATAAATAATTATTTTACTTTAAGTGATTAAGGTTAAAACATTGCGATCATATAAATTAACATAGTTTAAGTTTAATGTTGGAAAAATAAATTTCATTATTAATTTCGTCTGCAGTCTCTCCTTCCTTGAATAAAATTATTTTCCATAATTTAACATTTTATTTACATAAAATAATAGCTTTTCCTTAATCAAGAAAGGGATTAAATACAAATTATAAATAAATTTTATTCAAAATAACTATTTTATTTCACCAATGGGTAGATCTCATTTTTCGGAGTTAAACAAAGTTGGTTTGACATTTTTCTGAATTTTATTGAATTTTCTACAAATATTTGAAATTTAAAACCATTTACGTGACACACGGAGGGCCACGGGGTTGGCCACACCCGATCACGCGTAGCCACACGCGATCCCACGGCGTGTGGCCGGGGTGTGGCCTCGCCGCGGCGGCGCGACCGGCGGCGGCGCGACGGCCGGAGTTGGCCGGGCGTGGAGCAAAGCTCGCCGCGACGACGCCAACGGACTCTACGCTACACGGCGAACCTCATCGGAGCCAACGCGAGCACATGAGCTCCATCGGAGAGGCGCCGGCGGCGAGGTGCGGCTCCACCGAACGTTCGGCGATGTCGCACGTGGCCCACGGTGCACGGAATCCCCCGCCGCTTCTTCCTATAGCATCACGGAAACAAGGACTACACCGGCGCCAACACGGTTGACGCGATGGATGGCCGGAACGGGGCTCGCATCGGAGGCCCGCGGGGAACCGGCGGTCGGACTCGGGGAAAAACCGGATTCCGGCCACCGTGGTTGAAAAATGAAACCAAAAGATGGCCGAGAGACTAGAGAGTAGTATTGCGCACATCATGGAAGAAGAAAGGAGGATGATAACGCACCGGAGCGGAAGAATTTTGGAGCGGCGGCCGGACACGTCGGAGGTCGCTCGCTGCGGGGAGGACGGCTTCGATCTTCGGTGTAGGGCAGCTCGTCGGGAACGGAGGCTACGTGCGGTTCCAGCACGAGCGTGCGGAGTGGCTGGTGGTGGGGGCTCGCCGGAAGGTGGCCGGAGGCGGCCGGGCGGGGTGGAGGACAGGGCGCGGCCCGAGCGGAAGGAAGCCGAGGGAAATGGATGAGCTCGGGCGGGTTTTATCCACCTCGCGAGTCGGTCGGAGCGAGCCGCCGAGCGGCTGCGTGGAGACGAGCTCTGCGTGGCACCTGCGGCCGGAGGGCGCGCGGCCGGAGCCGGCCAGCGCGGCTCTGCGAGTCGGCGCGAGAGAGAGAAGAGAGAAGAGAGGATGACACGGGGGTCCCTGGCATTTTTACATAAAACCCCCTGGGTTTACGGCTAATTAAAAAGCAGGCTTCGGGGCTCCAAAAATTCCGTAAAAATTCAGGGGTGTTCTTGAGAATATTTTAGACACTTTTCCTGTTAAGTCCAGGTAGAATTTCCAAATCATTTTTGAATCAAAAAAAATCAAAACTAAAATTAATAAGGAGATTTTGTTTATTTCTTGTAATTATTTTCATAAATCAAAATCCTTTCGGGACATTTTCAAAAATCTACAATTGCGACAATTAAATTATAGAAATTGTTAAACATGAATTTTCTTCTCATTTTCTTTCTTTTTAACACCTCCTTTCTTTTGCATTTAGTTTGTTATTTTATGTGCTTGTAATTAACACCAAATGCTTAATGATTTCACAACAAAATGTGATGACATGCTCATGAATGCCATGGAATGCATTTTATTGCTGTGGTTTGTTACAGCCCTCCCCCTTACGAGGAATCTCGTCCCGAGATTCACGATCGAAACGACTAAGCGATGGTACTAAAGAACTCGGGGTAGTTTGATCGAAGAAACTCTTCTTGTTCCCAAGTAGCTTCAGCTTACGAGTGATTACTCCATTGGACCTTGTAGAACTTAATGGTCCGATGACGAGTCACTCTATCCTTGATATCGAGAATTTTGATCGGTCGTTCGTCGTACGTCAAATCCGGCTGTAATTGTTCCACCTCAGTTGTCGGTATATCCACTGGTGGTTTCAAACATTTCTTCGGTTGAGATACGTGGAATATGTTGTGTATACCCGACAAGTGTGTTGGCAACTCCAACCGATAGGCCACGGCTCCACATCTTTCGAGTATTGGAAAAGGTCCGATGTATCGTGGTGCTAACTTTCCCTTGATTCCAAACCTTTGAACACCTTTGGTAGGGGATACTCGAAGATAGACTCGATCTCCAACCTCGAAATACCAACTTTCGACGTCTCTTGTCGGTATAACCGATCTGTCGAGACTTAGCCCTCTTGAGATTCTGCTGGATTAGACGGACTTGTTCCTCTGCATCCTTGACTAGGTCCGGCCCGAAGATCACTCTTTCTCCGCTTTCGGACCAATTCAAGGGCGTACGACAACTACGTCCATATAGCGCTTGGAGCAGGGACATTCCGGCACTCTCTTGATAGCTGTTATTGTAGGAGAATTCTGCCAAAGGTAAACACTTCTCCCGAGTCTTTACCATAGGTCAAGACACATGCTCGAAGCATATCCTCAAGATATTGATTGATCCTTTACGTCCGTCCATCCGTTTGAGGATGATATGCTTGAGCTTCGTATCAATTTGGTCCCCAAAGATTCTTGCAATTGTTCCCAGAATCCGGAGACAAATTGTGTTCCTCGATCCGATATAATGGTCTTCGGCACTCCATGCAAACGAGAGAATTCGAGCAATGTAGAGTTCCGCATACTTCTCGGTAGTGTATCGAGTGTGTACCGGTATGAAATGAGCGAGACTTCGTCAACTCTGTCCACAATGACCTAGATTGAGTCATGCTTTCGTGGACTTAGTGGTAATCCAACGATGAAATCCATGCTCGATGTCTTCCCACTTCCATTCGAGGAATACTTAAAGGTTGTAAGGGTCCTGCTTGCTTTAAGTGCTCCGCTTTAACCCGTCGACGGACATCACATTCATTGACATACTTGGCTATTTCTCGCTTCATACGTGTCCACCAAAATCTTTGCTTTAGGTCTTGATACATCTTGTTGGTTCCGGGATGAATAGAATACTTGGACATGTGAGCCTCATCCATGATTTTCTTGCGAAGGGACTGGTCCTTGGGTACAACCAATCGATTCTGGAACCAAATAACTCCCTCGCTATCTTCTCGGAAACACTTGATTTCACCTTCCTTGAGTCGTCTTCTTATATGTCCCATACCAACACTCTTCTGCTGAGCTGCTATCACTTCCTCACGCAAGGTAGGGATAAGAGCCAAATTTGTTAATGCTCCATACGGAATAATCCGGAAATTTGGCTCATCATTCTTGGGTGAGGGTGCTTGAATCACGAATCGAGCCATAAGGTTATTGCAATGAACCTTGCGACTTAAAGCATCGGCTACCACGTTTGCTTTGCCGGGATGATAGTGAATCTCCAGCTCATAATCTTTGATTAACTCCAGCCATCTTCGTTGGCGCATGTTCGAGATCAGCTTGAGTGAAGATGTACTTGAGACTCTTATGGTCCGTATATAGGTGTACTAAGTTGCCCAAAAGGTAATGTCTCCGGCTCTTCAATGCAAGTACCACTGCTGCTAGCTCCGGATCATGGGTAGGATAGTGTTCTTCATGACGCCTTAATTGTCGAGATGCATAAGCAATCACTCGTCCTTCTTGCATTAGAACACACCTAAGTCCCGTTCTCGATGCATCACAAGTACACATCAAAAGGTTTCGTCGGATCCGGCTGAGCAAGTACTTGGAGCTGTGGTTAGCAATTTCCTCAAGGTCCGGAAAGCTTCTTCACACTCTTGACTCCATACATACTTCTTATCCTTTTCCAATAGTTTGGTCATTGGCTTGGCGATCTTCGAGAAGTTAGGAATAAACCTTCCGTAATAACCGACCAATCCTAAGAAGCTTCGAATTTGCGAAACCGACTTCGGCGGCTTCCAATCCATTACTTCCTTAACTTTGCCGGGATCAACTGCCACTCCTTCGGCTGATATCACATGACCTAAGAACGGTACTTCCTTCAGCCAAAACTCACACTTGCTGAACTTAGCATAAAGCTAATGATCCCTTAGTCGTTGTAACACCACTCGTAAGTGATTAGCATGTTCCTCTTCGACTTAGAGTAGACCAGGATATCGTTAATGAACACTACGACAAACTTGTCCAGCTCCGGCATGAATACGAGAATTCATGAGGTACATGAAGTGTGCGGGGCATTAGTCAATCCAAAAGACATCACCAGATACTCATAAAGTCCATACCGGTGGAAAATGCGATCTTCGGTATATCTTCGGTTCTCATCTTAATCGATGATATCCTGAGCGAAGATCTATCTTGGAGAAGACTTTAGCTCCCATTAGTTGATCAAATAAGATATCAATCCGTGGAAGAGGGTACTTGTTCTTGATAGTAACGGCATTCAAAGGCCTATAATCCACACATAGCCTTAATGTCTCATCTTTCTTCTTTACAAACAAGGCGGGGCATCCCCATGGTGATGAACTTGGACGTATGTATCCTTTGTCCAGCAATTCCTTTAGTTGTACTTTCAATTCTGCCAGCTCATTGGGTGGCATTCGATACGACCTTCTTGATATTGGTGCGGTTCCAGTCTGTAACTCTATCTTAAACTCTACCGCTCGGTCCGGCGGTAGTCCTGGCAAGTCGTGCGGAAAAACATCCGGATACTCACGGACTATAGGTATATCCTTCGAGACTTTTACCCACAACTTTATTGACCATTGGCAGCATAGTTTGAGGGAAAGTTAAGAGCAAGCAATCTCGACCATGAACAGGAGAGTTCGGATATACGGCTCGGGATGCTATATCCAATACTGCCTTATGGAAATCCATCCATTGCATGCCAATAATTGCATCTAACCCTTGCCCATCCGGAATGATTAATGAGGTAGGATAAACCTTGTTACCCAACCTTAATGGCATATTGGCAGCCTCCTCCTCGGTAAGAATTTTACCCCCAGGTGTTGAAATGATATGCGCACGAGCAACTTGGATGGTATGATATGATGCTTAGTAACATATGACTGGCTGATGAAATTATGCGTAGCTCCCGAATCAAATAAAACCATAGCAGGATGATCAGCGATAGAAAACATACCCGCTAAGATTTGTCCTCCTTCGGGTAGCTCCTCTGCCGTAGTAAAGTTGGCACGGCCGGTCTTCACTTGTGTATTCTTGGTTGGTGCCCTCTCGCTGGTTCTACGGCTGCCCTTGAGGTCCAGGTGCATATGGTGCCTTACGGGGATATGGGCAAGCTGCGGTAGTAATGTCCTGAACGGCCACAATTAAAACATGGCGGTCCATTCTGCTGTGGTGCTTGACCCATTGGGCGGGGATTCTGGATGTTACTGTTGCTGATAGGGCGGTCGGTGCGATTCGGCCGCTGTTGCTGTGGTTGCTTGGGGTGATTGATTCCGTCGATAGAAATTGGGACGAGAGGGGTGTGCTGATAACACCGACCCGAGGGTGCGGTGTAAACCAGCTCTGTACTTGGATGGTCCCCCACTTCCTTGTCCCGTAGCCGGCCTCTTCTTGTTCTTCTCCGTCCGATGAAGACGGATAGAGTCTTCTAGTGCAATAGCGTCACTCACAAAGTCGGTGAAGGCTGTCGGTCTTGTTTAACACCAAGCGAGAGCGTAACTTAGTACTCATTCCCTCCTTGAACAGGTTCTTCTTCTTGGCATCGGTGTCTACATGTTCGGGAGCATACTTGGGCAAGGCGATTAAATACCTTGGAGTAGGTATGCACATTCATGTCGCCTTGCTTCGGGGATAAGAATTCCTTCCGCTTCGATTCATCAAGCCTTCGGGAATATGATGCTCTCGGAAGGCTTTAGTGAACTCTGCCCATGTAACTTGATGTCCTGCAGGAAACATGGCTTTGTAGTTGGCCCACCAAGCTCCAGCAAACCCTTGCAACTGCTGGGAAGCGAAGAGGGTCTTCGATGATCCGTGCACGGGAACAATTCCAGTTTTGACTCGATGGTGCGAAGCCAATGATCAGCTTCCAAAGGTTCCCCTGCATCCGAGAAAGTCGGAGGGCGAGCCGATAAGAAATCCGAAAAGGTCACCCTGTCTTCCGGTGCATTACGGCCTTGATGACGTTCCTGTGGAGCCGTGTTGCGAACCAATTGCTCCAATAATTCCCGCTGCTCCGCGCGAGAATCCAGCACGGCTGCAATGGCTTGAGCTAGTGTCGGGGGTGGTGGTGGTGTTCCCGCCCGCGTTGAGAGCTCTCGGGCTCATCGCGTCTCCTTCTCCCAACCATTCTGTCCAGGGCAATTTTACGTTAGACATCTTCATTCCAACATAATAATGGGGAAACAGGAATACGTAGATGAGAACTCCGATCCGATGCATCAATCCCTCTTTATTAACGCTCCACCAATCCAAAAACACATATTTATACATTCACGTTACAACGATTTCTATGATACACTCATGCGTGATTACATCACGCCCGTTATTTAACCGGCGACTAAGGTACATACTAATTTTCCTCATTCGCCATTAACGCGCACTCTAGTACTCTTCCCGAAGCTTGGAGATCACTTCTGGCTCGCCGAACTACCCGTCTCGGATGCTGCATCCTCCGGTCGTGGAATCTCCGTGAAGTCTATGACGGAATCCACATCCATTATCTCTTCGAGGATCCTCCTCTTCTTCTTCGAGACTCAGCCTCCATCGGAATCTCCTGCGCTACTGGCTCACCTCCCGGAGGTTGTTTGTCCTATTGCTTCATTCATGATGGCGTTGTGTGCTTGCAATAGGTCTTGCTCTAACCGAGTGATCAATGCATGAGCATTTGCCAACTGCTGATCCTTAAATTGAATCTGCTGCTCCTCGTTTAGCAATTGTGCCTCCCTAATTGCTAATAACTCCTCCTTTTCCTGCAGCTGTCGCTCCGGCCGACTACGCGAACATCTTCCCTTGATCCTCTTACTTCACTCACACCCGTACGTGTGCTGTCCATCTCTGTGAAGAAGTAAGAGCATCGGACACAAGTAGAAACTACTCCCAATATTTCAACACATTTGTTTATTCTAGCAACTGCATATATTTATATATATAGATAGTAGCACTACTTCCTTCCAACTGTTATTATTGGTATAACTCAACCCCACTTCGCGTACACTCCCAAGCTGTCCAACCTCCGCTAGTACCCTATGTACATCCGACCTATGTCGGCAAAATGTGGCTACCCTCCTACATTAGTGAAAACACTACAACACTAAGCCGACGGCGCGTGGCTGTCGCCGTCCGACACAACGTCCCAAGCCGGCGACGCGGGTGGTGGCTCGTAGTCCATCCCGAGAGACCTCCTCGTCGGGTGGACCCTGCTGCTGCTCTGCTGCTGCTGCTGCTCTGCTGCAACATCTGCTGCGCAACTGCTCGAACTCGTCGAACAGGTCGTCGTGGTCGTGGAGCAGCTCGTGGTGTGCCTCGGCCGGTCCGTTGTACTGCTGCTCGTAGCCGACCCAGCTCGATCTCCCTCGCGACTAGGGCCTCCACCAAGTGGTTCCGCTGCGCTGTTACCATGTCCGCCCGTAGCTCCTGGTGGTCCTCTGCGGCGCGGCGGCGTCTCGCTCCTCGGTCCTCGTAGTCAGCTGTGCGTCAAAGGCGATAACCGCCTCACGGTACTCGTCACGTGCGCGGGTCACCTCCACTATCTGCTCCTCCAGCTCGGCGATCCTAGCGTGTGACCTCCGGATCTCCCGACAATCCACTTGACAGCGGTGCTTCCAAGCCCCCAACCGCCGCTCCTGACTCCGTGTCCTCGGCTCTAAGGCTGTGAAGCTGCTGCTCCAACTCAACGACACGGGCAGCTCGTGCCTCCTCCTCCTCCTGGGCGCGCTTCCTACCGCGAGTGACCGGCATCTGCAGGGAACATGTTTAACAAGTTAAACACTTCTTCCCACGAAGAAAAAGAACGAACAGAACAGCCTATAAAGTACTACGATCTAGCTAAGTACATACCCAATAGTTATTTAGTGCAGAATTTAACATGATGCATGCTCGGAAACTAGCTATACGTACGGTAGTAAAGAAAGCTACGACGAATAGTTAGCACTTTCCAAACCCCAAACGTCGACCGGTTAATAAAATCTAACTATTCTACATCCTTATAGGCTCCGTACTCTCTCGTTGTCTATCGTATAACCGCGTTAAGTTTTGAAAACGGACTTGTAATGATGTCTCGTTGCCTCCGAGCTGCTCCGATACCAGCTGTGACATCCCCTCCGGGATACCTAGGAATCGGAACGAGAGGAACACTCGTCGAAGCGAGTTACAACAGAAACATCATCTCATACAAGTCGGAATATATACATCATGGTATAATACAACCAGGTTTTCAAAATACAAACATTCGTGCAACGGAAAGATAACATTATTGGAATTTAACATCCTACAAGTATTTAGCGGAAGCTTGTCTATAATACAACTCGAAAGATTTCACAAAAACGTCGTGATGCACCGAGCCCTTCGTACATCACGGTCCTCTCTCATCAAGGTGTGGGAATACGTTCCCACCTGCAGGGAACCTCCCTCCGGACATTGCTCCTCCTCGGGAAAACTGCCGTACAAGTCGTGATAACACGACTCATTCCCTGTAAGGTAACGAACAAACCTTGAGTATTCTAATACTCAGCAAGACCGACCCGTCAACATGGCACGCTAAGGCCGACGCCTAGTATGCAAAGGCTTTACGGCTGTGGGGTTTACTCCTTTGCAAAAAAAACAGCATTAAAGGGTGGGTCCTTACTTTCGAGTATTTTAGCTCGGTATTAAGTTCATTAGCCTTGGGGTTTGCAACCTATCCCTATTGCAACCAAGTTTGCAAGACAAGAATAATCTAGATCATTTATCCTTTCAACCCTCATCTTCATCTTCCAGTATTTACTACGATGTGACGAGCTAAACAAGCGATACTCATTACTGCGAGGGACAGCGATTCGAATCGATTTATACCAGCTGGCAAAACCCGACTACACGACGTATACGCATCCCATCGATCGTATACGACAACCTTTCCCGCTAGCACTGACAGCAGACTAGCCATTTCCAACTCCCCGGAAGTATGGCGACGCCACGACTATCCTCGTGGTCGACCCATCTTCCTCCCGTGAGACTATCCTCTCACTGACAGCCGGCAAAAGAGAGGCGGCTATGCTACATCTGCGGGGCGATAGGGTACATCAGCTTGCTCGGGCCCATGATACCGGCATGTAGTACGGTACGTTCAAACTTGTTCAACTAAGCCGACAACGGTACGGTCCTTGCCCGACACGAGACGGGGCTACCACCTTGCAAGACCTCATCTCCGTCTTGCCCTTTCTCCTACGGGGCCCGTCCGGTCTCAACTTCGTTAACACTCTCATCTCATCCTCTTTAGTGTCAACACATAAACGCTTAAAGCCTCCATGCTTTAAGTGCCCTAACTAGCTACCGTTGCCACTATGAATTAAGCTTAGCCTCTATCGAGCTACCTGTACCGAGTATAGGATATAGACAGGATGGAAACCTACCATAATGCATCTAGGGTGTCAACCAAACCCTAACACCTAATGCACAAGCATAAGCGTACTATGTGATAAAAGAAAATATTTAAAAACATAGGTAGGATGCACCGGGGCTTGCCTTGAGTTTGTTCGAAGTTACTCTCCTCGGCGGCTGGGTCGATTTCGAGATTCCCGGCTCTGACTCGCCCTCGGGTGGAACCTCGATCACTTCGAACCTAGTCGACCAGACAACGCATCGCGAATCACGATCATGTGTGCATGAATGCATATGATGAGAGGATGCAAAGATTCATGAATTAAGTCTTGCAATTAGACATAATGATTAACGTTTAATTACCTTGGTTGATTAACGAGTTAAAGATAAGTCTACTTATTAAACGAGTAATTAACGATTACTTAAGCTGATTAACATTGTTTAATTAAGATCAACATTAATTAATGTTGTTTCCTTAATTACTTAATTAAGGTTACTTGAGTTTAATGATTACCCATTAATCTGATTTATTAACCAATAAATAATTATTTTACTTTAAGTGATTAAGGTTAAAACATTGCGATCATATAAATTAACATAGTTTAAGTTTAATGTTGGAAAAATAAATTTCATTATTAATTTCGTCTGCAGTCTCTCCTTCCTTGAATAAAATTATTTTCCATAATTTAACATTTTATTTACATAAAATAATAGCTTTTCCTTAATCAAGAAAGGGATTAAATACAAATTATAAATAAATTTTATTCAAAATAACTATTTTATTTCACCAATGGGTAGATCTCATTTTTACGAGTTAAACAAAGTTGGTTTGACATTTTTCTGAATTTTATTGAATTTTCTACAAATATTTGAAATTTAAAACCATTTCACGTGACACACGGAGGGCCACGGGGTTGGCCACACCCGATCACGCGTAGCCACACGCGATCCCACGGCGTGTGGCCGGGGTGTGGCCTCGCCGCGGCGGCGCGACCGGCGGCGGCGCGACGGTCGGAGTTGGCCGGGCGTGGAGCAAAGCTCGCCGCGACGACGCCAACGGACTCTACGCTACACGGCGAACCTCTCGGAGCCAACGCGAGCACATGAGCTCCATCGGAGAGGCGCCGGCGGCGAGGTGCGGCTCCACCGAACGTTCGGCGATGTCGCACGCGGCCCACGGTGCACGGAATCCCCGCCGCTTCTTCCTATAGCATCACGGAAACAAGGACTACACCGGCGCCAACACGGTTGACGCGATGGATGGCCGGAACGGGGCTCGCATCGGAGGCCCGCGGGGAACCGGCGGTCGGACTCGGGGAAAAACCGGATTCCGGCCACCGTGGTTGAAAAATGAAACCAAAAGATGGCCGAGAGACTAGAGAGTAGTATTGCGCACATCATGGAAGAAGAAAGGAGGATGATAACGCACCGGAGCGGAAGAATTTTGGAGCGGCGGCCGGACACGTCGGAGGTCGGCTCGCTGCGGGGAGGACGGCTTCGATCTTCGGTGTAGGGCAGCTCGTCGGGAACGGAGGCTACGTGCGGTTCCAGCACGAGCGTGCGGAGTGGCTGGTGGTGGGGGCTCGCCGGAAGGTGGCCGGAGGCGGCCGGGCGGGGTGGAGGACAGGGCGCGGCCCGAGCGGAAGGAAGCCGAGGGAAATGGATGAGCTCGGGCGGGTTTTTATCCACCTCGCGGGTCGGTCGGAGCGAGCCGCCGAGCGGCTGCGTGGAGACGAGCTCTGCGTGGCACGCTGCGGCCGGAGGGCGCGCGGCCGGAGCCGGCCAGCGCGGCTCTGCGAGTCGGCGCGAGAGAGAGAGAAGAGAGAAGAGAGGATGACACAGGGGTCCCCGGCATTTTTACATAAAACCCCCTGGGTTTACGGCTAATTAAAAAGCAGGCTTCCGAGGCTCCAAAAATTCCGTAAAAATTCAGGGGTGTTCTTGAGAATATTTTAGACACTTTTCCTGTTAAGTCCAGGTAGAATTTCCAAATCATTTTTGAATCAAAAAAAATCAAAACTAAAATTAATAAGGAGATTTTGTTTATTTCTTGTAATTATTTTCATAAATCAAAATCCTTTCAGGACATTTTCAAAAATCTACAATTGCGACAATTAAATTATAGAAATTGTTAAACATGAATTTTCTTCTCATTTTCTTTCTTTTTAACACCTCCTTTCTTTTGCATTTAGTTTGTTATTTTATGTGCTTGTAATTAACACCAAATGCTTAATGATTTCACAACAAAATGTGATGACATGCTCATGAATGCCATGGAATGCATTTTATTGCTGTGGTT